>PVHP010014870.1:0-38381 GCA_004024765.1 Zapus hudsonius
AAGTAGCCAAATTTTTTCTTTGTGTGTTGTTGAGGGGGCAATGTCTCTGGATATTCTCCCCCACCATGGCTCCTAAAACCTTTCCGTCCCCTCTTCTGCTCAGATCTCTGAGTCATGGTGGGTGAGTTTTAAGTCTGCTTTATTGTTGAGGTCTTATGAGTCTCTGGATTTTGCTTTGGACTGTGTTGGGTGTCCTATGTCTGTCTCTATTACCCTTTCATAGGTTACCTGACTTACTGTGGAGGTAGTTCTCTTGCTTATCTTGCTATTTCCTCAAAGGTTTTGTTTTGGGCCCTAGATGATGAGTTAGGGGTGGTTCATCTCCTGCCTGGGTATCAGCCATCATCCCATGTCCTGTTGGTGGCATTGGGCTGTCCACAGTTCTTTCTGCCTTCTGAAAAATACAAACAGAATCTGCAATGGAGAGTATAGGTTAAATGAGACAAACGTTGTTAATTTGGCAAGTCAAGCAGCACTTCATCCTGCCCACCTCTATCCATTTGCCCCTCTGTGTTTCTCAGATTCACCAGTGGCTCCAGGGCCAGTACCTGATGGACAAGCTCATGGTGAAATGAGCTCCTGGACTATATGTGCACGGATGAAACTCTCATGTCCCAACATGCATGTGTCTGAGCTTTCCTTTGCCTTTTTCTTTCCCTCTCTCTTTTGCAAGCAGAGAGAGGGGGAGAGAGAATCAGAGAGAGACTAGGAGAGAGAGGGAATGGGCGTACCAGGGCCTCTTGCCACTTCATATGACCTCCAGATGCATATGTCACTTTGTACACCTGGCTTTACATGGATACTGGGGACTCAAACCCAGGCTGGCAGGCTTTGTAAGCAAGCACCGTTAAGCCCTGAGCTATATCCCCAGCCCTTCTTTCCCTTTTCTTTGACAGAATCTCACTATGTAGCCCATGTCTTAGTCTCCCAAGTGCTGGGTATTTTAGGCTTGTGCCATCACGCCCAGCTCAGAATACATTTCTTGATGGTGGAAGCTTTCCAAGTTTGTCATGGTTTGATCCAGGTGTCCCCCACAAACAAATGAATGTGTTCTGATAGATCGAGCCTCAGCTGATGGCAATTTGGATTTTACAACCTCAATGGAGCTGTGTTGTTGGGGGCGGGCTTATGGGGTTATAAGCCAGCTTCCCCTTGCCAGAGTTTGGCACACCTTCCTGCTGCTATTTCCAGGGCTGTGGCAGAGTTGATGTTCACCCCTCTGCTCATGCCATCGTTTTCCCTGCCAGGATGGAGTCTCCCCTCGAGTCCGTAAGCCAAATAAACCCATTCCTCCACAAGCCACTTTTGCTCGGGTTCTTTCTGTGCAACAACTAGAAAAGGTGACTACAACATACCTCTTACATCTTTCTTTTGAGGTGTTTAGATGCAGATTAGAAACTTGATGGGAAGCCTTCTGTGTGCTCCCTCTAACAGATTCCACAGCAAGACTGTAGGCAAGCCCAAATGGGGCTGGAGGGTTTCACCAAGATTTCCCAAAGAGACTTGTTGTCTCTTTGAGTCACTCTCTGAGGCTGGTCTATAGCTCTGCATCTCCACATGCAAATCCCATATTGCTTGATGTTCACTTTCTGTTTCTCTGTTTGATAAGACATCTAATGGACTGAGATTATGAGGTCTTGAATTCTTTGAACAGAAATTTTTCTGAGATCAAATCTGTCATTAGACAATGACTTCATAAAAGGCATCATTATTATTTTTAAATAAGCCTCCTATTCACTCAAAGACCCACCAAAAGAAGATTACAAAGGAGGTCCTTATTATAAACCATTATCACTTCCTTATGTAATTTTTTATCATGTGATTTTTCTTAATTACTTCAATTTTACTGTCTTTATTGATTATATCTGTATGCCATTCCATGGGTCACCTATGTTCTTTTCCTAAAGACTTTGGTTTTTCTCTTCATGTCTTCAATTAGAAAGTACATGTGTGCTGGTGAACTGACTCATCAGTTAAAGGCATTTGCTGGAAAAGCCTGCTGGCCTGGTTCAATTCCCCAACACCCAGGTAAAGTCAGATATAAGGTAGAGCATGCATCTGTGATCCCAAGGAGCCTGTGACAATGGTAGGCAAAGCCAGAAGAAACCAGAAGCTCACAGGCCAGCTAGTCTGATATTTGTGATGTGGTAGTTCATTTGTAGTGGTAAGAGACCACTGCACATAGTTGTCAAAAAAGGTGGAGAACAGTTGTCCTCTGACTTCTACATACACCACGACATTGTGCCCAAACACAGAAAGAGAGGGGAGAGAAAGAGAGAAAGAAAAGAGAGGACCTATGCCATATGTCCCTACAAAAGACTAATCAACAATCTAATCTAATCTAATCTTTGGCACCATAAGAAGTTTTGATAGTTGAACCTGGAGAAAATTTGGAGTTTCCTTAACTTCTTGTCAGAGGCACGGGGTTCCCTAGAGCAATATCTGGGTGTTCTCTCTGGAGTCCATCCAACTGTTCTGTTAAACGTTTCTGGATATAGTGGTTGATGGTGTACTTGTTCAGTCAGATACTTTGTAAGATATCACTTTTATTATTGGTGTTTTTGCTTTTGTTTTGTTTGGGTTTTTGGAGGTAGGGTCTTGCTCTAGCCCAGGCTGACCTGGAATTCACTGTGTAGTCTCATTGCAGTCCTCCTACAGGGTCTCACATTGTAGCCCAGGCTGGCCTCAAGCTTGTGATTGTCTTGTCTTGGCCTCCTGAGTCCTGGGATCACAGGAGTATACCACCACACCAGACCTAGATCTTGTTTTTAGGAAGTAAACATCGTTGGCTGAGCTATGGTTGATGAATATGCATGAAACTATTTGTGTTGTGATCCACACTGCAGGAGGTGTACTGTTCTCTAGATAAGGAAGAAATTCCTAACAGATGTAGCTTCTTAGGTGCTGGAGACAGATGAAGGAGAACATCTCAGCTTCCTGTCTCAGGAGAATTGTGCCTCTTAGAGAGCAGTCTGGACTCTGCTGCTTGTTGAGAGGAATCACTCTGTCTTCACAAACACCATAAAGCTCCACTTCCTGCTGTCCTAATTATTCTAAATAAGGGTATCTTTGTCTCTGACCTCTTGTCAGGAGTTGGGTGTACCAGAGCATACCCTCTGTATAGTCATTGAAAATAGGCTGTTTGTCTTTAAGTCACCAGAGTTTAGATGAAAATTTCTGAAAAATGGCATTGAAATGTTGGTGCTTTCAATACACACTGGGTTCTCCTTATTGGTTCCTGCCTTTCCATGTGAAAGTTTATTTCTTAGACATTACAACTGGAAATTTCCTTTTAGAGGCTGTTGAAGCGAGAGCTACAGACCTTTACTTTATAAAATGAGTAATAACTTTAGCAAAAGGAGCATTCAATTTTCTGAATGAAAAGGGGTCTGAATGAGACCTTTTTCATATGTTCATCTCCTCAAATCAAGAGTTGAAAATACTAGAGAAAAGTTCACGTTCAGAGATAGGACTGTCTGTGGAGGAGGTAGCTAGACTTATATTCTGGCTTTGGGAGTATTTCACTTTGAGAAGTGGAAGCAAAAAATGCTTAGCTCTGTGTCTATAGTAATCTGAATGGTTTTTATAGCTAGTGAAATTCTAGACCCATTTTATCTTTATTTACTATGTTGTGACAGCTACTGGGAATTGTTATTTATTGCATGGACACCTTTTTGGCCTAGCAAGACCAGCTGGAATTTTCACTGGATGGTACTTGGGTAGCAGGTGTTGGTCATCACATAACACCCAGCTCATTCGTAGAGCACCTCTTTTCTGGTCAAGAGCTATCCCCTTGAAAGGTATATTATTGTTAGGTAATAAAATCACCTTGTTTTCATACCAGGCTCAGTAGGAGTCAGTGTTTTTCAATTCTATTTGATAACCTCAATCCTGATGGAGCTTCAGCTCCCATATCATGCAGTCCAAGCAGGTGGCACAACCTCATTTTTCAGGTAATGAACTTCTAGGGCACTAACAAGGCTTACGGTCACCGGACTGGCTAACATGTAGTTTCCTGACTTCCAGTTCTCCAGGAGCTCCTTGCTTTCCAAGTATTTCATTGCCCTGTCACTTTTGACCTTTGAGTTATAATTATTAGTCTTGTTTTTAAGAAAAAGGCTTGACCTACAGCAATCATGTGAGAATGGCTTTGTTGACCCCCATCCCTGGCAAACCTTCAAATACCAGGATGGGATTATTTGGAAGCCCCTGTTAAAATCTATTCAATGTCAAGGGATGCGGAGGCATCCTATGGGTACCTCTTGCTTACAGCAATTTGTAGTCTGCATTTATTCCTCAGGGAGATTTGGAAGGTAGGCCTGGGCTGGGCTACAAAAGGCTAAAAGGTGCCCATACTATAACAGGCTCATTCTCAACAGGTGGCTGTGGGCTGGGGTGTCAGAGCATGAGGCTGGATGTTGGGGATGCCACCACGACTTACTAGCTGCAGGACTGGGAAAGTTATTTAACTTCTTCTGGGAAGCTTAGTTTCTTTATATGTAGAGGTAATCATGGTTCCTACCTTATGGGTTGGCTCTGAGGATCAGTGAGGTAGTGTGGAGGCAGTCAGTGCTTTGCAGCCTGAATATGTTCAGTTGATATTCATGGTCATCTCATTTACAGAATGGGTCCCCAGAAAATAGGGCATCCTCACTAGCAGGAGAAAAAAGAAAGCCAAAGGGTGTCTGACATCTTCGTGTAGCCATTGACATCATTTTATTCTACCCAGAAGGGCAGGAACAAATCCATCCTGTTGAAATATCCCCTCAAGTCCCAGAGCTAGTGTGAAAAGAACAATGACTCTAAAGAATAATTTTCAGCAGCCCTTGGAAACTCCATGTTGGCTCTGTTCAGTCACATTTTTCAAATTCTTGGACTTAGCCTAAATTCTTAAATCATTTTGCAGCAGTTAAGTGAGCATGCCAAGTGAATGTCATGGGCTGTGTCAGTCAGGGTCATGTCTTGTGAGGCAGTCAAATGGAAAATCTCATTCTGTGGATTCTCTCAAGACTCAGAGGAGTGCTTCTAAAGGTGGCCTAGCTGCAGGGGGAACGTGCTCTTCTTTGGGGAAGGAAGGCTCAAAGTCCCACAGCCTAGCCCTGGGCTGCTCCCTCCGGGAGCCATTCTGGATCAGGTTCCTCCCACTGCCCTATCTCCAGCCAAGATGTCCAGAAAGGGGCTCTGGCTCCTCCCACCAGAATGACTCAGTGCCCTAGGCAAGTACAGGCAGGTAGCTCATGGTCCAGGGAGTGCCATGATCCATGGTACAATGCCTGTCTTTCTCCTGACATTCCTGAACTCTGGGCAGACCCTTCTTTCTGATGAGGAAGGTCTCTGCCTCCGGAATATTCATATATTTTCCTGGGTTTATGTCCAAGTCATGGGGAAGGCTTGTATCTCCCCTGGCCCACCCAGTTTCGAGTTATGGACTCTTACACCATAATGAAGGAATGTCCAACCCAGGCCATGTGTATTCCTGCTGTCTACTGGTACTTCTACTCTCTGCTGGGCCCTAACCTCAGGGAAACTGCTTGTTGTAAATTAAACCAGCCCCTATTTCTTTGCAAGGAATTGGTTGGAGATAGTTGCTACTGCTAGTAAGCCATCTCTTTTCGAGACTGGCCAGGAAAGGTAGTTATGTTATTAACCTTGGTTTGTTAGCTCAAGATGGGAAAACTGTCTATTCTGACAATGTGAGCTCAGGCTCTGGTTTTAACTAACTACAAGCTAATGATACAACAAACTGATTTCCACAGTAAAGAAAGGGAGTCTCCTGGGTCTTGGCAGGTTCCTTTTCCTGTGTGAGCCCCGGTTTCCCTATCTAAATGGGTGTTTTGCAAATGCTATGAACCCTGGAATTAGTTCCAAGGGACAGTTAGGGTGGGGAAAGGGAGCCCTCTTCTCTTAGGGATCAGCAGATGAGATGACACTGAGGATGAGAGAGAGCAGTTTTCCTGCTAGGAACACAGCTGGATGCTGCTGGGCTTGGCAGTCACCAGCGTCAATGTTCTGTGATCTGTATACTTTCTCTGTTTGGAAGCCCACATTAGCCATGCCTGCTTTTGCTCCTACTACTGCCCGAGGTAGCCAGGGTCAGCAGCCACTTCTCACCCTGCCCCTCACCCAACTTCTTCCCTCAAGCATACATGCAGACCTGCTGTACCCAGTGTTTCTACTTTACGCCAGGCATTTGCCATTGAGCCAGCCTTGTTTCCTTTGCCTCTGCTCGTGTCTGCCCACCCAGGCCGGTTGTCTTCCTGTTGGCTAGCATGTAGGTAGAGTGTGCTTGCCACAAGCCACCGACCTCCTCTGACCCCAGCACACATGTGTGTGATGTGCTGGGCTTAGGAATGACATTATCTATCTTGGCGATCTTCAGAGGCTGATGAGACAGCATCTCTGAAAAGAGTTTTGGCATTGGGTGTGATTTGGAGATAACAGGAGGGCAAGGACAGGTCAGCAAAGGACAGGCAGATGCTTTCCTCAGGTGGCCAGGGGGTCTCTGAAAACTATCCCATCTCTCCACAGTGGTCCAAAGTTCCCTAACTTTCTAGAACCATAAGAGGCTTTCTCTTTAAAAAAAATCTTTATTTGCATGCATGCAAATGTGTGCATGTTTGTGTGTGTGTGTGTGTGTGTGTGTGTGTGTGTGCGCGCGCGCGCGTGCGCGCGCGCGCGCGCGCCAGGATATCTTGCTACTGCAAATGAACGCCAGTTTTTGGTCTTGCAAATGGCTTTATGTGAGTGCTGGTAAGTCAAATCCAGGCCAACAGGCTTTGCAAGCAAACACCTTTAACTGCTGAACCTTTTTTCCAGCCCCCTTTCTCTTTTCTTGAGATAAGGGCTCATGTATCTTGGGCTGGCTTCAAACTCCATATGTAGCCAAGGGTGACCTTGAACTTTTTATTCTCCTGCCTCCACCTCCACAGTGCTTATTTATGTGATGCTGGGGGTCGATGCCAGGACTGCACGCTGTCTACTGAGCTGCACCCAGCCCCAGGTGTTTTTCTTTCTAATGTGATATCATTTGCATCCAGTAATGTGCACAAACTTTGAGACACTCTTGATTAGACTGTTTTTGGTGTGGCTGCTCTGACAGATCACACACTTAGTGACTTCAAGTCACCAGGTTTATTACCTTGCTAGTTTGACATTTATCTCACTAGACAAAAATCCAGGTGCCTACAGGGCCATATTCCAGATGGAGGCTTCAGGAAGACTGCCCTTCCTGGCAGTTTCCAGCTTCTACCAGCATCCTTGGCTAGTAGCCCCTTTTTTCCGTTCAGATTTATAGCAGACAGTTGACTCCTCCTGTGCTGCTCCCTCCTCCCTACCTCCCTCTGCCACATGTTTGTTCATGCACGTGTGTGTGGTGTGTGTGCATGTGTGTGCAGTGGGTATGCATTCATGTGACCCAGGGCTCACCCCGCTCACCCTGGAGATGCCATCTCCTCCTCCTGAGTGCTGGGATTCCAGGCAGGCCTCCATGTCCACTCGACATACACACGGGTGCTGGGAGTCTGAAGTCTTGTCCTCACACTTGCTCAGCAAGTACCTTACCTGCTGAGTCATCTCCCCAGGCCCTCCTCTGCCATTCTTAAGGACCCTTCTGATGCCATTGGGACCCTGTGTTAGCCCAGAATGGTCTCATTTAAGGTCTGCTGATTAGCTACCCTACTCCACCTGCTGCATGAATTTCACTGACAGTCCAGAGGAGCATGTGGATGTCTTAGAAAAGCCTTATTCTGTCTACCACACGTGTAACTGCCACTCTCATCAAGATGGCTCTTGAACTCCAGAACATTCTGTGGTTCTGCTTTGTAGTACCTTTCCATCACCCCCACCCCCAGAAACCACTGCCATTTTGGTCTCTGTGCCATGTAGGGTTGCCTACCCTAAGCCAGATTTATGTCAAACATTTCCACACACCTGTCAGGCGGGGTGGAGGAAAAGATTCAGAAAAGTAAAATCTCTCTGTGAATGGTGGCTCTTGGCTTGTGGGGAGGAGCAATGAATTGAAATAGATTCAGGGAGGAAAGTCAGCATGAATCCAGGTGCAGCTAAAGCTTGGAGGCCATGTACATATCTGTTCTGGTCTTTGCTTCCACCCACATGACAGTCCTGAGGAGAGTACACCCTCACTCCTCCCAACAGAAAAGGCTTTGTGGACGTTAACAGGCTTGTGAGTCATGAGAAGGACCCTGGTCTCTGAGTCTAGATCATCCAGGCACCAGAGGGGGGCAAGTGAATGACCCCCCTCGCAGCCTCAGCCTGGCCTTTCCAGAGGTGGTAAGGCTCTGACTCTGTCCTCGACATATGGCATGCCTCATCCTGTGGGGTAAGGCTCCTCACCCTCACTGCCATGGCTGTTCGCTTCTCTTCTTATAGAAGGTGGCTTCTAGAGACCAAATATCTTCCTCCTGACTGTCTTTATGTGAGCCCCCACCCGTCTCCCTGTTGTACTCCAGACCTACTCCCATCTATGTGTCTTGGTGAGAGCACATTCTTCATAGTTAGTCGGGATGTCTAAGGTATGCTAAAATATGTATCATTGTCTTATAGGATCTCCTAATATCTCAAAAAGATATAATAATTACAAGTACTCAATGGGCTCTTTGCATAAGATACTGAGCATGAACGTTCCCAGCACCTGGTAAAATAGTATGTGACTGTGAACATGAGGGTAACTCTCATTACCCCCACCGGGTCCTCATGATCACCCAGGAAGTATTATTATGCCCACTTTGCAGGTGAGGAGACTAGTTTCATAAGACTGTCACTTTTGGGGCTGGGAAGATTGCTCATTGGAAAAATCACTTGCCATCAAGCCTGAGTTCCTGAGTTTGGATCCTCAGAATTCACATAAAGCTGGACATTGTGGCAGGTATCTATAACCCCCATGTGCCTCTAGTGAGAAGGGAGGCAGAGACAAAAGAATCCTCTTTCTAAAAGCGCATGGGCAAGTAGCCTGGCAAACATAGCCCTGAACAATGAGAGACCTTTGCCCCAAGCAAGGTGGGAGGTGAGACCAACACCTATATTATCCTCAGACACCAATGCATGTGCCATGATACACATGTACACACCAACACATGAACACACATACAAATCACATATATACACATATAAACATACCACACACACACACACAAAAAAACCAAACAGGGCTGGAGAGAAGGCTCAGCAATTAAGCCATTTGCCTGCAAAGCCTAATCACCTGGGTTTGAATCTCCAGTACCCATGTAAACCTGGATGCACAAAGTGGCATGTGCATCTGGAGTTCATTTACAGCGGCTAGAGTCCCTAGTGTACCCATTCTCATTTCTTCTCACTCACTCTCTCCTTCTCTCTCTCCTCCTTCTCTCTCTGTCTTCTCTCTCTCTCTCTCTCTCTCTCTCTCTCTCTCTCTCTCTCTCTCTCTCTCTCTCTCTCTCTCTCTCTCTCTCTCCTTGCAAATAAATGAAAAAAAATGAGAGACTGAAGTGACCCTTGCTGGTTCATGGTGTTGCTGAAGCCCCAGTCTCTCATGGGAACAGTGTTCTCAGCACTGTGTCTTCCACTTGGCTGCTCACTGGGGCATTTTTACATTCTACTGAAAAACAGCGCTAGAAAAAAATACAGCTAGAACAAGGTAGCACAGACAGTGGAGTGGGCATGTGCTCTGCACTCTGTGAGCACCATGGGCACCACAGCAGCCCCTTCACGTGTCTGCACAGAGGCTGGGAAGCTTGATCACAGTCACAGAGCTAGTGGATGAGGGGACCAGGGTTCAAACCGAGACTTCACACACTCTATCAAGAGCTCCTTCTTTCCCTGGAGAAATACAGCTGAGACCCTCATTTCAGCTGACCACTGCCAGGGACCTCAGAGCCAACCTGAGACTCCTGAAGCATCTCTCCCCCTTCTGTAACCACCACCGTTTTCTCATTATGGATTTCTAATCTTACTGTTGGCTTTTGGGCCCTTTTGTGCATTTTATTATTTTACTGAGTTCATTCTGTTGCTCAGGCTGTTTCAAGTCCTTGAGGGGCTGCCTGAGGACGAGTAAATTCTGCACAGTAATCACACTACCTCCTGCAGAAACAGAGAAGCACAGGATCCTCTGCCCCTTGGCCTTCTCTTCTTTCAGAAGGTATCAGCTGCCATCCACTGGGTCACCTGGCCTGATGCTAAGTCCTGTGGTTTGCAGCAGGCTAGCTGTGTGCCATGTTACACTCTTAGAAGGGACAGATGGCAGGCTTAATTTATTTATATATTTTCTTAACGTGTTTTCTTGAATGACCAGATTGTCCCCCAAATACTTTTAAAACTGTTCTATGCTTGGGTGGCAACTGTGGTGAATTGTGAGGGGCCCTCCTTTTAGTGAGCCCCGATAGTCTCCCGTGACCCAGGGTGTGGGAAGGTGCTGTGTGCCTTAGGAGGCTGGCGCAAAGGCCTGTTAGTCCCTGTAATTGAAGGGCTCTGGTTTGGGTTCTTCCTCCTTCTGTGGATATATCGACTCAAAAAGAGTGAATGGTTATTTGGAACCTGGTTTCTGATTGTTGAGCAGCTTTCCAGCATTAATTTATTAAGTGGTGTTTATTTCTGTCATGTTTGCTGAATATATAAAGGGTTTGGTTGAGGGGATCTGGTGAAGAGGAGCCATCAAATGTCAGGCTATCATTCTTCTGTCAAATGATTATGGATGCCTCCTGTGTTCTGAGCCTCCTCAAGGTGATGTGGAGGCAGCTATGAATCACAAGGTTAAAATACTTGCCTTCATAGAGCTCACACTTCTGTGTGAGACCATGAGAAGGTGAACAGTAAATACGACAGTGAGATTTCAGAGTATTTGTCAGTGTGAGGTAAACAGAAATGGACATTTGAGAAGAAGCAGTTGGTCTTGGCTTTGTTTAGGTACTGTGTTGTTAAACAGGTGACCTTAGTAAGACCAAAAGATAGGAGATTCTAACCATGGAAAGAGAGGCAGGCAAACGGAGTAACTGTCACAGGACTGTGTACCAGCAGATTCCTTTTCTAGGGATGAAAGGCTATTGATTTGGTAAGTGATCATTAGGGTGATTGTTGAATTACCTTGTCTTTTCCTCACCAAGCTGCTGGTTTCAGGGGCAGAGGAGGGATGGTCCAGGCCCCATTGTGCTCACTATTATTTTCACATGTACTTGACATAGTGCTCAGCTAGTGACAAGTGCACAATAGCAGGTGAATGGCTGGATAATAATAGTAATAATGATACTAGTAATAGCTATAATGATAATAGTAGTAATAGCAAACCAGAAAGAAAATAAAAAGCAATAAAGGACAGTGGTGGACCCATGCTCATGACGAAAGCATGATTCAAAAGTGAGAACTCTGTGACACACAGAATGAGAGAGTTAAGCATGTAGGGAGGTTAGGACTTGGGTGCACTTTGGAGTAGTTGTGGGGGTCACAGATAAAACCAAAGCATATATATAACAGGGACCTGATGTTGTATCTAAGACAGAATCAGAAATTGAGAACTGTGAACAGAAGAAAGAACACGAGCAAGAAGTATGCTGTGGGTTCTGTGCTGGTCAGAAGCCAGAAGGGCCAGGGTGACTTCAGGTGTATGCTGGCAGAAGGAAATCAGACAGCTGTCTAATGGGCTGTTCAGTCAAGCAAGGGGGTCAGAGGGCACACTTGGGCAAGAGCTGGAGGAGTTAGGGAGCTCTAAGGGTGTGGAAGTTAAGTAGTTTTCTGGCATTGGAAACCTAGGGCTTCCCTGTGTAGGGAACATCCATCTTGCCAAATGGGAAGGCATGAAGCTGAAAGATATACTGGAAGGAGCAAATACATTGTTTGGAACTTTGTCTTATTCTTCTGGAAATGACCGTATTGTATTTTTATGTAAATAACTCACAACAGTATGATTCTTGCAAGGGGGTGAAGAACGAACACTCATAAATGAAGTAGAGACACATATTGTGTTTTCACATCAACAATGTACACTTTTGCTTGCAGTGGGTCCAAAAACAAATGTGTATCCAAGAGACAAGCTACCTGGTAGTTCTGAGTACCTTCCTCTAACCACTCACCTGTCCTTTGAGACCTCCTTCAAGAAGAATTTGAGGTCACTCCAGCCTGTTCACCTCTTTACCTTAGCTCCTGTAATGTGATTGGTTCCTTTCTGAGCACTGTGGACTTACAGATTCCAGTCTGCTTTATGGATGTGCCATCCTGACTTGCTAAGGAGCCTTGAGGAGCTGGAGGCACATCTCTCTAGTCGCTTGTCATTCACACAGCTCTGCACAGGGGAGGAATGCAGAGAAGACCTTGAACAAATGTGCGCCCTGCAGTAATCACCGAAACCATCTTCAGTTCGCATTATAAATGGCCCTGTCTTATGTGTGTGAAACAAGGGACTCGTGTGGCTAAACCACTGGCCTGGTGGCTACTGTGCACTGCTGTTGGTTTTGAAGGTTCTATGTTGACAAGCTCAGGTCTTGAACCCCAACGAATGAGTGTGTGAAGTGGTATTTAACCTTGATCTAGTCCTCTTTCACTTGTGAGGCTGGTGATGTCTCTAATGTCCATAAGCTTTGGGGGTTTTGAGTGATGCTCTGTCACTGGTTTGTCACAGTGTCGACAATCTGTGGGTTTTCTTTGGCAGCATTCCTTTTTTTGCCGGCTGACAGAGGATAAGAAGTCAGAGAGGTTCTTTAAGGTTTTTTATGACCGAATGAAGGTGGCCCAGCAAGAAATCAAGGCCACTGTGACAGTGAACACCAGTGACTTGGGAAACAAAAAGCAAGATGATGAGACGGACAGGGATGCCCCAGCCCGGAAAAAAGGTATGCCTCTGGTCTTCTGCCACTGGAATGGGGGTCCCAGAGGAACCCAGTCTTTCTGCTTGATGTTTTTCATGACTTCTAATTCTATAATCTATTCCAGCCAGGGCTTGAGCCTGTTTATGATGTAATTCCCCTTGATGGCCTGGGCCAAAGTCCTGTTACTTGGGAGGGTGTTCATGGCTAAGCACAGTGTCAGACTGGTAGGGATCCATGAGTATGCTTTTCTTGGGACTTAGAGCTATTATGTTAAAGAAAATGTGCTCTTTAAAGGTATTTCTTTCCTGTGTCAGGTAACTTCTTGTTTTCTGAACTGTAAAGTCTTGCATCCATAGTCTCCTGCAATAGGAAGTAGTTCTAGGGAGTGGATAGAGCCCTAGGTGTGGAGGTCAGATAGCCTTGAAAAAATTCGTTAAGCACTCTGAGCCTTAATTTGCATGATGCGTGCTGAATTTCCCAACCACGGCACAACTGACATTCGGAGACTGCTCTGTTGCAGGGTCTGTCCTGTGCAGCCTTGGTGTTCGTCAGCACACAGTCTCTAGTCCCCTAGGTGCCAGCGGCAGTCTCCCCTCCCCCAACCAATCATGTCTTCAGACATTTCAGCTGGCCTCTGGGTGGGGTTAGGAGCAAGCCCACCCCTGTTTGAGAATCACTAGTCTAAAGGTGGGATAAAGAGAAGAAAAAGGATGCTATTTCCTAAGTCCTGAGTATGAATCAGACGTGTGTTAGCTTTTTGTCACTGGAACAAATACCTGAGGCAAATCAGTGTATAACAAGAGGAGATTGGAGCTCAGAGTAATAGATATTTTAGTCCAAAATGGGTTGGTTTTGCCGATTTGGGCCTGTCCTAAGGCAGCACAGACTACTCACCTCAGGGTGGGAATCAAAAGACAAGGACACACTCCTTGAACAAAGGCCTCTCACTAAGCCCTATCTCTTGAAGACTCCACTGCTTCCCATTGTGTCTTGGCATTTGGTAAAGGGTCCATCTATTTCCTTACATCCACAGTAATTGCTGTCTTAGGAACCTTCTCGAGATAGAAGTGACTGATGCACTCCCACTTTATGAAGGAAGAAGCTGAGGTCCAGGGCCCAAGAGTTTGTGAGATTAATAGAGCTGTTGGAAGGCTTTGCTCTATAGCATAGCACAAGCCTCGATGGCATGTGGAAAGCAAGGTTTGGCTCCTTTTTCCTTCTGTCCAATGACTGAGAGAAGGACTTGCTGGAGTGTATGCCAACCCTGCAGATGCCTAGCAAATGCAGAAACCTTGGTTTCCAACTGTCCTCTTGGGCGTAGAAAACGGCACTCCCGAGAATGAAGCAACATTGACTGCCACACTCTTACCTTCTAGCCAAAGAGTCCACGACACAGATAACAGAAGAGGTTCGGGATCAGCTCCTGGAGGCCTCTGCTGCCACCAGGAAAGCCTTCAGCACCTTTAGGAGAGAGGCTGACCCCGATGACCATTACCAGTCTGGGGAGGGCACTCAGGCCACAGCTGACAAGACCAAGGACGACCTGGAGATGAGTGCAGTCGTCACCATCATGCAACCCATCCTGCGCTTCCTGCAGCTCCTATGCGAAAACCACAACCGAGACCTGCAGGTGAGACTCTGGGGAGTGGGGCCCTGAGGCATGCACAAGAGGGCCCAGACACCTGGAGGCAAGGGCCCAGGGTAGAGGCACCCAAAGACTTGAAGGTGATGGCAGGAGGCCTCCCTTGAAGTTTCCCAGTGGTAAAGACTGTTGAGCAAGGGCAGAGGGTGGATTCCAGAGATCTGCCTCTGTTTCAATTGGGCCTAGCTCTGGGGAGGCCCATCTCCACCATTCTGCTGAAGTAAGTAATCCTTGGCTACTACCTGGCTTTCCTGCTGACTGACTCTTGAAGCTGGTGAGTCTACCCCTCCTCACTTTTTTTTAAAATATTTTATTTATTCATTTTCAAGCAGAGAGATACAGAGAGAGAGACAGAGAGAGAGAGAGAGAGAGAGAGAGAGAGCACCAGGGCCACCACCTTGTGGGTCTGGCATATGTGGGTCCTGGGGAATTGAACCAGGGGCCTTAGGCACTAGAGGCAAGTGCCTTAACCGCTGAGCCATCTCTCCAGCCCCACCCCTCACTTTTGAGTGGTATTAAGATGGATGAGAAAAGTATGTCTGGACATCTTTCCTAAGATATGGGATGTCTCCTGAGATGAACAAGTCGGCAGTGGGGGTTGTATGACCTTAAATGTAGTATGAAGAAGAAATGACTGTATTCCAAATCTACCATGAGGAAGCTGCCATTTCTTGATGGGTGACTTGAGGCTGGCCCAGTCAGTCTGCATCATTTGAAAACTGCCTCAGAATATGTGACTAAGAAATGACATTGTAGGGCAGAACAATGAAATGGAAGCAGGAGAAATCTATACTATTAGCAGCTTTTCTGGTGCTTTCGTTTTTGATTAAAGATCCTGAACTTTAAAAGTATCTGAGATCAGAAGCCATATCAGAACCATATGTTAATATGGAGGGATTTCCATAAACCTCAACATTGACCACACTCAACCTGATATACTTCTCAGAGTGCATGTCAGTATCTCACTTCAACCACTGACGTTCCTTGCTTGATCCTGTTATCCCATCTCGTAGTGAGATTGTAGCATTTCTAGGCTTTTCTGTTCAGGCTGTCACACCTTAGGTTTAGATCTACTGGCCAGAACTGCTCCACTCAGGTAAAGCAAAGTTCCTTGGCTGATATCCATACGTGTCTCAAGGTGACTGTCCTTGATGACATTCACCTTCTATCTTGAAAGCTACAATATTGATCATGGTGGGGGGGATTAACTAAGGGCTCAATTGGAAGCTAAGCCCAAATAGCTCACTCTGGTGAGGGTCCCACCATACTGCTGGGGCTGTTTCTAGGCTGAGCATGGAGACCCATGTTTTGTACTACCCACTGGGGGTTGGAGGATGGGGTAGAGGCAACACCCATACAGTGAATGCTTGCTCAGCTGCTGCAGCTAGTGGAAACAGGTCCTCCATCATGCTTCACATCTGAGTGCCTGGGGCAAAAGCAAACCAGAGATGCCAGTGTGGTGCATTAGGGGCTATATGTCAGGAAGGAGACAACCCAATGAGGCACTCTTATGTGCTGAGTTCCGGCTAACAGACCAAGGATACCTGGAGTAGAGACCTCCCTGCGTGTCAGAGGGGCAGTGCTGGCATGTTGGTTCTGGACCAGGTTTTGGTTTCATGGATGTACCCTACCTTCTCCCTCTCACGTGCCTATTGGGAGAATAGATTAGGCTTTTCATTGCACAAGTTTATCATTATGTGAAGTCTTCAGAATTATACCTTTATATCTTTTTTGTATAGAACTCTCCTTGAATTTATGTCCTAGGGAACCCATAGACAGAAACACCTTTTAATGAAGTTGGCCTAGCTTTTCCCCAGTACACTGCTATCTGGAAAAAAGTATGGAGTTGTTACAGAATATTTTCATATTTGAAAAAGAAAAAATAAACAACCACCTCAGGTCTGGGAAGATGACTCTGTCCGTAAAATGCTGTTTGCCACGTAGGTATGACCTGAGTTCAGAACTCTAGTTCCCACTTGAAAGCCAGGTGTGGGTGTGCATGTGTAGAATCCCAGTGCTGGGGAGGCAGAGGTAGGCGAATCTCTGGGACTCACTGGCTAGCCAGTCTACAGTCAGCTCCAGATTCACTGAAAGAACAATCAAGGAAGACACCTAACATCAACCTGTGGCCCCCAAAACACATGTACCCTTCCACATGAGCATACATATATACATAAGCATGTCAAAAAAAAGACCTACCAACTTAGTGTTTGAAGGTACATAAAGATTTTCCAGTAGGGTGGTTTCAAACTCCTTTTTTTGACCACAGAATCCCTTTTTTGAAGAACATATTATGCATAAATGTACTGAGTTGTGCAGATGAGGGCAAAACTGCCTGTTCAGAATGGAAACTAGAGAGTGGTAGAGCCTTCCTCCTCCCACACCCATCTGTAGGAGCCCTGGGAGGTGGGAGAAGGGGACATTCTAGGGAACCCCAGGTTTTTGCAGGGTCCACTGGGTTCCTGGATCAGTCAGTCATTCACTGGAATGAATTTTTATTATCTATAAAAACTCCCACAGAGCATTGCAGAAGATGGAGCAGAAAGAATGTAAGAGTCACAAGGTGGCAAGGTGTACTTGAGGTATGCACTCATGACCCACAGTGATTACTGATGACCCACCCCACCGAGGAGGGCCCTTAGTGGAATAGGGCAGAGGAAACAAACGGCACATGAGTATAACGTGATGGGAATATGACCAACCTGCAATATGATGTTCAAAAGTCTCCATTTGAAACAAATAATCTGGGGATGTAGCTCAGAGGCAAAACACTTGCCTGGCATGGATAAGATTTGAGTGCAATTCCCAGCCCCAAAAGAAAACAAACCAACTATAAAGTGAAGGCTAACTTTGAAACCTAAAACAAAACAGAAACTCCCACAGTATGTATGAAAATGCCATAAGGAAACCCATTACTTTGGGTGCCAATTTTTTTTAAAAATTGGTAAGAAAGAAGGAGAGGGAAGGAGAATCCTCCCATAAAGTAGGGTGTCTTGCTCCATTGAAATTAAGTTTGTAGGAATCCAGTTCTCAAAATGACAACGTTAAGTGAGATTCATCTAGCTGAATGCCACCCTGTGGGCAGAGTTCCAGGACAGATGGTGAGGCTGCCAGGAAGGAGTGGTCAGCTCCCTGGTGCAAGGAGATGCAGATCAGCTTGGGGAGAGGAGGCCCAGTCCTTCTGAGCCACTGGTGTCTGGGCTTGTGCCAATTTCTTGTCATATTTATAACCTTGACTTTCCTGTTGGTAGCTGTTCAGACTTTGCCAAGTGGGCTGTTGCTAGCTTAAGCAAATCCTGCTTAGTCAGAATCGGGTGGGACAGGCAGTGCTTCAGCCAGGGTCCAAGTGGTTTTGGGCCCTCCCTGAGCCACTGGCTGTGCACACTCCCTCCCCCCCCCCTTAATAGATGCAAAGTCAACACGAGCATCTTTATCCACCCTGGGTCCTCCTCGGAAGACCAGGGATTGTCCAGGCTGTGCAAGAGGCAGGGTGATGTGTGCTGGTGGTGGGATAGACCAGTGTCCACGGGCCACAGTGAGAAGCACATGTCTGTTTTTGTAGAAGACAGGAAATGGATCTGACTTAGGGCAGGAAAGATTGGGGCTAGACACTGGAAACCTTGCAAGATGGCACTGGCTTTCGTGGAGAGTCTGAACCTGTACTTAATAACCTAGTGACTTCCTGAGCGCTCTTTTCTCCATTCATTTAATTTGGTCTGTTTTTACCAGCTTTGATAAAGCAGTTGATAGATACCAGCCCCAGAACAAGCTGCCCAGTACTCCAGGCTGTCAGTGTGTGGTCCTCTGTGCTAAAGACAGCAGAGGCAACTTGCAGAATTCTCATCTGGTCAGAGGAGGCGCTGTAGGGTCCAGGAGGGCTTTCTGGAAAAGGTGACTTTAGACCACTTCCCAAGGAAGAAAATGAGAATAGAGGCTGAGGGAATGTGTCAGGGAGAAAAAGTACTCCGTGAGAGTCATGGGAGCATGAAGAGTGCTTGAAGAGCCGAAGGAAGGTCATGGTTGCTGCCAGGCAAGAATGTGGCAGGAGTAGTGATGTCACGAGCAGAGAACATTTCAGGAACAGTGAATCACTGAGCAGAGAGGGGCATGGTAGGAGCAGAGACGGGAATTTGGAAGGAGATGAGTCTTGAAAGAGATGTTGGGAAGTTGTCTTAGGTAACCAGGCCTCTTCATACTTGACTTGAGCAGCCCAACTCTAGCATGCTGAGGTCTGAGCCATCTTCGCCCAGTCACCGAAAGGTGACAATTTCCTCTGACTTCCTGTGACCCTGAAAAACATAGTCACTCACCTTAAAGCCCACACAGTTCCAAGTTATCCATCCCTTCTCCACATGCCCCGAGGGCCTGGACATTTGTCATTGAGTAAAACAATGCAACATTAAACCTGGTACAAGCTTGTGATCTGCTTTCACATCGCTTTCTTTATGCAAGTCTTCTCTGTGAAAAGAGTTGCGTCTGGTGGGAGCTGGCTCAGCAGTTATGAGAACTTTGTCACTTACGTACGAGGGCCTCTTGAGCCAGAGGCCACCAGGTTTGAGTCTCCAGACAGAGCCCACATAAAAACCTGGGTGTGGCCATTTGCAACCCCAGTCTGCAGGTGGGGGGAGGACAGAGTGTGGACAATCACTGTGGCTCACTGACAGCTCCAGATTGAGAGAGGGAGATCCTGTCTCACAGAAAGAAATACATGGATGAGTGGCAGATAAGGATACCCAGTACGCTCTGGTCTCTGAAGTGCAGACACATGCACACACACAGTGCCCTCCATGTGCACTAAAAATACAAAAGTGAAATGAAAAGAATAACATATTTTCTACTCATAGAGAGCTATTCTTTTTCTCTTTGGAGGAATAATTGATACACATGTAAATTTATATAACATATTAATCTGTTTGCCCTTTGTAGCTTAACAGGATGCCCCAAAGATCTTTCCATAATGGCACACAAGGAGTATTGTAGGTACACTACAGACTTATTTTATTTTATTTAAAATCTCTGTTTGATTTGCATTTGGGATGTCTCCATTTCTTTGCTGTTACCAACACCCAAAACATACTTTGAGTAGAAGTGAGTATTCATAGAAGTAGAATTCTCGCATCAAAGATTATATTTACATTATCATTTAGTTATATCTTTTTTCCTCTCAATTTTCTTAATTGTATACATGGATCACTTTTATAACCAATGTAAGGAATATTGTCATTTTGTCTGAAGAGATGGCTTAGCTGTTAAAGCACTTGTTTGCAAAGCCTGCTGGCCTGGGGTTACCCATGTAAAGCCAGATGCACAAAATGGCACAAGCATCTGGAGTTTGCAGTTGTAAGAGGTCCTAGTGTGCCTATACTTTGGCTCTCTCTCTTTTTATCTCTGATTGCAAATAGAAATATATTTAAAATGTTGTAGTTTGTGCTTGATTTTGAAAATCCATGACTGAGTCTCTGACAATTAGCTCCTGTTCATCAAATGTTCTGCCTCATGAGGTGGCTAGAGGAAGTATCTTGATCTAGTCTCTTCTTAACCTGGAGAATACATAGTCAGACACACACATTTATTCTACCTCACACCCCTTCCTTTAATAGTTGAGATAATCCAGATTCCCTCCATGGTTCTGGGCAAAAAAAAAAAGCGCCCCTTTTTGTCCTTATATTTTATTCAGTACTAAGGGCACGATTTCTACTAATGACTTAAGTTCCCAGCCCTTAAGCTAACCTTTAACATCTCACTTTATAATGAACTGTCCCAAGTACTGGTCTTGAATGCTTATCATCCAAACCACACCATCATCTTTTAAACATAACCACAACTCTTTAAAACATTAGACATGGGCTGGAGAGATGGTTCAGTGGTTAAAGAAGGCACTTTCTTGCAAAGCCTGCTGGTCCAGGTTCAATTCCCTAGTACCCACATAAATCCAGATGCACAGAAGCACATGCATCTGGAGTAAGTTTGCAGTGGTATGATGCCCTGGTACATCCATATTTATTTATTCACTCTCATATTCTCTCTCTCTCTCTCTGTGTGTGTCTCAATCCCTTCTTCCCTCTCTCCCTCCCTCCCCTTTTCCCTCCATCCCCCCTCTTCCTTTCTCATTCTCTCTACCTTACCCTCTTCCCACAAATAAAATTATTTTCATAAATTAGACACCTATAATCACATGATGAGAGAGTATTGGACAAGGGTGAGGGAGTAGTAAGAAGCTAATGGAAAAATGAGAACTCAGAAAGACCAAAATAATCTGGAGTGGGTTTCCAGGAGGAGCACTTCTTCCTACTTCCCATGTAGACACTTTGAAGAGCCAACCGCTTTGTTGCCAGCCTTGTCTGTAGTCCAGGAGTTGACCATCCTGGTGCCATCAGTGTCTTCTGTCCCATGCTGTACCTGTCTGCATAAGGACTGGTCAGTCCAGGACACCAGCCCATTAGAGACAATCATAGTGTCAGGATGAATGACCTTTCCCTCTTCTCTTTGCCTCTGTTCTCCCAAACTAAAAACCACCCAACGACAGAATTTCCTTCGTTGCCAAAATAATAAGACCAACTACAACCTGGTGTGTGAGACACTGCAGTTCCTGGACTGCATCTGTGGAAGCACAACCGGAGGCCTGGGCCTTCTGGGACTGTATATAAATGAAAAGAATGTTGCACTGATCAACCAAACCCTGGAGAGTCTGACTGAATACTGTCAAGGACCTTGCCATGAAAACCAGGTAATTCTGTGTGTATTTCAGTATAAGAGCAGGAAATATTTACCATTCGGAAATGTCAACAAAGACTCAGAAGTCTCACTGCACCCACTTGTCATCCTAGAGAGGCCCTTCAGCAATGGAGAAGTTTCCATGGTGCTTAACATGATATTGGTCATTGGTGGAGCTGTTCTGGCCCTCTTGGCTTGGCTTGTTTTGGTTTGATTTGGTTTGAATAATCAGCTATATTACTTGACTTTGGGTCAGGTAATAAAGTGGGAATTAAATTACTGCCTGACAATGATGACCTATTTTTAAATGCTAGGAAATATCAAAAAAAGTGGCTACTTGAAGAATGCTTAAACCTAGTCAGAGACAGAAAGCTTGGTTCCTGTGTAACAGTGAGGAAAGAATATGAGGATAGTTATAGTTGAGATTTTTACACTGTGAACTTTAGGGAAAGGAATGACCAGGTAGTCTTGATTCTGACCTCTCAAAAAGTGTATTTTTTAGCCAAGCATGCTAGTGCATGCCTTTAGTCCCAGCACTCAAGAGGCTGAATTAGTGGGTCACTGTGAGTTCAAGACTAGTCTGGTCTGCAGAGTGAGTTCCAGGTCAGCTTGGGCTAGAGTGAGACCCTGCCTCAAAAACAAAAGTGCACTTTTAGAGTGAAGCCCACTGCTTTATCCTTGCTCCTGCTCGTACATGGCACGTTCATGACTGTAAGTTTGGTTCTCAGTGCTAGGTGCCTGTGGTTTCTTTTTAATGTACATGTGTGGTTAGGATAGTGCATGGTGGAGGACAGAGGACAACCTCAGTGGTTGTACCTCAGGAATACTGTCTCCACCCTTCAGAAACAGGCTCTTTCATTGGCCTGGGGCTCACCAATTAAGCCTGACTGGCTGACCACTAAGCCCCAAGGACATTTTTGTGTCTGTCTCCCCAGGCTAGAATCACTATCCTGCACAAACCATGCCTGGCATTTTTACATGAGTTCTGAGGATTGAACCCAGGTCCTTATGTTTGGGCAACAGATACTTTACCAGCTGATCTAGTCTTCCATCCCTTGGTTTTTAACTCCTTCCTGGCCTGAAATGTCCTGTTCTAAGCCCTGTGCCAGGAAAGGTATAAAGTGCTAATAAATTACTTGGAGGAAGCAGGACCTTCACTAGGAAGAGAGAGGTTTACAGGAGACCAGGAGTGTCAGCTGTCTTTAGCATGAGGACACCATCCTGGTAGATGAACTTCCTTCTGGTTTCTGGATGGAGGAGCCATCCTATGGATTAGAATGAACAAAGAAAGGCAGTGGGGCTTTGGAGAAAGGTTTTTTGATGTGTGAGTTTCCTTTGAACCTCAGGTTTGCTTTTCTGCCAAACAAAATATTAAAAGGAACAGACTAGAGTGGATTGTAATGCAATTGGAAATCTTACCTGGGAAGAGATGATTAATTTTCATATTGTGTGAATTAAGCCAGAAACTTGCTTTCCAAATGTTAGACTTGATCAAAAGTGTCACATTCAAAAAAACGAGTGAAGCAGAGAGAGAGTAGAACACACTTTTAAAGGGGAAAAGGGCTCAGATCCTGGTATCAGTCATGCACCATATTTTCCTTTACGAACAAAGCAGATTGCACTATGCTCTTTGGATTAGATGCAACCAATTTACCAGTGTGTGTGTATGGGACTTTCCTACTGTTTACTGTTAATTCTGAAACTAGAGATTTTCATCTGTCTTTTATTTTTACCACTTTCTCACGGAAAATTGCTGCTGTCCCCAGAGACATTACTGGGAGTGGTGAGAAATGTGTTGAAATAGTAGGTCATCCTGCTGGCCTTTGACTTCTGACTTATGGCCAACATTTGTGTAACTAACTGCCTGTCTGTGTCTGTTTGCATAGAACTGCATTGCCACCCACGAGTCCAATGGCATTGATATCATCACAGCCCTCATCCTCAATGACATCAACCCTCTGGGGAAGAAGCGGATGGACCTTGTGTTAGAACTGAAGGCAAGTAGGAATGGACAACAAGAGGAGGTAGCCTTTGGAAGCAGTCACAGTTTGCCTAACATATGACACGGTCAATGTTGGGAAACTGAACACTAAAGACGTTCTGTTTAACTGAGGAGATGCCTAAAATGCAGAACTGTACTCTTTCCAATGAAGGGCCTTGGGATAGAATACCAGCTTTTCAACTGTTAGATTACCTGGAATGAATCCAAACAGCATCCAAGTGTCTAATTTGGAAAGACACACACACACACACACACACACAGAGAGAGAGAGAGAGAGAGAGAGAGAGAGAGAGAGAGAGAGAGAGAAAAGTGGGCATATTTTCTCTGGTTTCTGAAATATAACCCCTTTTAGAGGAAAAGAACCAGCTAAAGGCAGTACAACTTAGCCCATCTGTGTTTCGAGAAGTCTATTTGGACGTAGGGGGTATCTTTCTCTGTCCTGTCACTGACTTAGCAGAGGGGTAGGTGATAGTAGTTTAAAATGAAAGCATGTTTACATCACTTGCTAAGTTTCTTTGAACTGTTACAAGCGGGAGATTTACAGACTATAGTAATCACTTTCTCATGAGGATTAAAAGCCTTGAACCAGAGGAGTCAGCTGAGACACTCATGTGCTGTTATTGTATGAAAGGAAAGCGAGGCCATAGGATGGTGTTAGCCGATGTCCAGAGGAACAGCACACAGAGTCTACTTTTTCCTTCCACAGAAATGATTGACTTTGGCATATAGTTTAAACAGAATTCTTTGTTGCTGCCTTTAGTTCCTTCTGACAAATACATCTCTCAAGCTCATGATGTACCTGGCTGCTATTTATCAGAAAGTACCCAGTGAACATCAGAATAGAATGAGACATCCACATATTCTTGTTGGCATTTTATCAATGAATGCAGCAGCCTGGGTTTATGATAGAAATGTCTGTCCTGAGATAGCATGCTAGCCAGCCTGAGTGTCTGTGACCTAAGCTAGGGGAGAAAAAAAGTCATCCACAACAAGAACCTTCTAGTCCTATACACAAAGATGCAAATTACAGGCTGAGGGCCTCACATGAGGTCCAGCCAAGACATTCGTTGTGGTCACATGAACAGTCTCAATGTAATGGCTAAAGAGCTTAGGGCTTGGCAGGCAGGAAGTATTCCTTTGGTCACTTTGTTAACTGGCATTTGCTCATAATACTAAGATTTTGAGATAGACAGGAATTCAATTTACTGCCTGTCATCTGTGGCCCACAGGATCTAATAACTGTCTGTAAGCATACCACCCAGGCAGGGAAGGTGCCACATAAGCCCTGGAAACATGAGGTGGCATGGGTCTGTGTATAGCAGGTTCTTCCCAGTAGCCATCATCACAAGGGTGACAACACAGGCCTCTGTTCGTATGGGTTTGACATCCACAGATTCAATCAACCTCCAGGTCAAAAGTTTTCAGAAAACAAAGTTTCTGTCTCTGCTGAACATGTTTAGCCTTCTTACCTGCTCCTTTTTCCCTAAACAATGTAGTGTAATGCAATGTTTTGACCATTTCCATTGTGCTTTACCAAACTAGATCCTATGAATAATCGAGGAATGATGTAGACAAAGGTGGTGCATAGGTTCTCTGCAAATGCCAGGGTGTCTTACATGAGGGGCTAGAGCATCTGAGGATGCTGGTCCTGGAAGCCAGTCTCCGGTGCATACTGAGAGAGTACTGTACCCACAAACACCCATTTAAAACAGCTACCATGAAGGCATAGCACATATCCTCCTTCACCCAAGTCAGAGTCTGTCCCCGTGTTTTCTAGGTCTGAAGTGGTTTGTCCCATACCTCATACAGATGCTCTGGGCTGCATTTGGCTGTGGGGTGGAGTGCCTCTCTGTCTAGCTCAAATGCATGATCTCTGACAGCTAGGCATATGTGTCCCAGACTGTCACCCAGGTGGCTCCTCCATATTTTGTCCCTTGCTCTCTCCAATTAGAACAATGCTTCAAAGCTGCTCCTGGCCATCATGGAAAGCAGACATGACAGTGAAAATGCAGAGCGGATTCTCTACAACATGAGGCCCAAGGAACTGGTGAGTTCGGTGACTGGTCTCCTGACAGTGGCACCACGCAGCATGACAGCAATGCTTTGAGACAGACTAGAGGGTCTGCTCTTGCGGCATGAAGGATGAAGTGCACATTTAATCCAGCGGGTAGACACATGTGGCACTGGACATGTGGTGTTTTGCCTTGTCCTGTCAGCACAGATCCTATATGGAGAATCCGACCTCTTTTCTCTCACACACAAAAAAAACAGTGTGCAAAGTGGAGTTAAGGACTCCAGAAGGCCTGAGCTCAGATCCTCATTCTGCCCTTCTGCTGTGTTACTTTGGTGGTTACTTGAGCTCTCTGAGCTGTACTTTTCTGATCCATAAAAAAGGAGATATTACTTACATTAAAGAAAGGGTTGTTTCAAAGTCCAGGTGGGAAAATTCACATCAAACCCTTAGCACACTGCCCAGCATATGAGAAGTCCTTTCTGAACTGAGGTCCCTTTTCTTATCTTCTTCATTCATAGCTTGTTGTCTTCATTCATAGCTTGTTGTTGTGTGTTTTGGCCAGCCCTTGAGTCTTTAAAATGATGATCTCACTATGTAGCATAGGCTGGCCTCAAACTCATCATCTTCCTGCCTCTGCATCCTGCATACTGGGATTACAGGTCTGCACCACCATGTGCAGCCCCTTATCACATCTGAGCAGGACTAGAGTCCACATCTGTTCTTGGAATCACTAGTCTGGACAACAGACTAGTGTATTTTGTATAATGATGTTTGATTTAAAAAAAAAAAAACACTACTGGTTTATTTTTGAGGGGTGACCTCAAAAATTCCAGTTTGGGAGTTAGTGGTATGAACTGTAAAATAAGCAGTGTTCAGAGACAGTGTCATACACTGAGGGTGGATCTCTCTATTTGGACTTTTCCCCATGCAAATAAACTTGTAACTGACAGACTTAAATGAGGGCATTAAAACATGTCTGCCTCCTGGTGACCTGAATGTGCACTGGAGACCAGACCAAAGTCCCTTCATATCTTCCTTTAAATAAAGTTCACAGCAGCCAGTTCTTTGATCTCTGAGGTCAGGGAGTGAGTTCTGGGTTGAGACGGGAGTCCTCTGTCAGTTTACATAACCGTTATGTAACTTGGAGTTGGGGGGTCGTCATTCTTTAGTAGGTTCAGGGTGGACTTGGAGAGACACTACCTCACCCCCCAATCTAGTTCCCACAAATTGGAAACATATCCTGGCTCTTCTGGTCTATCTTGGGTAGAGAAAATATGCCTTGGCTGCCACTGGCTTCTGGGTTGCCCCCTTGTGGTTGGAGAACAGGATACTGGATCCTAGGAGGAAGGAGACTTCCTGGAACAATCAGCAGAGAGGCCTAAAGATCCAGAACACAAGCTTAGAGAGTGACAGTACAGAAGCGTGTGGCCGTCGGCATGCTCTTGGATAATGAGAAATAGTTCCAAATAATGGCCTGGTGACTGTGGGGGCAGTTCAGGAAGTGCCCTCACATTAAAACACCTCTGAATCGTCAAGGGAAATGATTATTTTCAGTACAACTCTGGCAGGGTGAATGTTCTTGTTATAATGATTAAATCCTAAATGATATATTTAGCAGAGACGGGTAGGCCCTCCTCTGTGCAGGGCATTGTGCTGGGCTCAGGAGGCATTCAAATATAAGCAGCCCCAGTTCCTGCTCTCTGGGAACCCGTCTTTGTAAACAGTCAACAGGTAGCAAAATGCTCTAAGACATACCCACCGAACATGAGATGAGCACTTGGGGAGAAGTCAGGCAGCTTCCAAGAGTAGTGGCTGTGTTCAGATCCCAGCTTATTAGCAGTGACCTAAGCAGTGTTGTTTTATCCATTTCCTCATCAATAAAAGAGTGGTGATTTATGATATCTCATAAAATGTGCACATTACATCTTTTTTTTTTTTTGGTTTTTCAAGGTAGGGTCTCACTCTAGTCCAGGCTGACCTGGAATTCAGTCTCAGGGTAGCCTTGAACTCATGGTGATCCTCCTACCTGTGCTGGGATTAAAGGCATGCGCCACCACGCCCGGCGCACATTATATTTTTAACAGAATGCACAGAGCACATGTCCTGTAGATGGTACTGGGGTACTGATTCATACAGCTATCTTCACGTGCAGAAGGCTTTGGGAGACCGAAAAATTGAACTAGAAAGTAATTTCATCAGGCATTCCTAAAAACTAATGGATTTCTTGCTAGTTTTTCCTGAAAGGACAAGATTTAGAATTTGGAATGAGGAAAAGTTGGTGGGAAGAAATGTAGAGAGAGGGAAGAACTGACTTTCAGCCCATGTTTGTATCACATTGATCATTTTTTGAGGCTCTTTTGAAAGTGCTGTCTACTTCTAAAGCAGGAAGGCATGTCTCTTGGTCTAAATAAAGTGAGTGAGCTTCCTTCCTTGTGTCATTAGAGGTTGAGTGCTCGGTCATTGTTAGGAAGGCATCTGAGGCTGGCTATGTCCGAGCCTGATAGGCAGGCCTATGGCACTTGATAAGCCCCAGAGGAGGGGACTGCACCTGGTACCATCCGCTGGTCCTGCATGGCTCACTCCTGAACCAGGGGTGTGCTCTCTTGGTCTCGCTTGCAGGTGGAGGTGATCAAGAAAGCCTACATGCAAGGTGAAGTGGAATTTGAAGATGGGGAAAATGGTGAGGATGGAGCTGCCTCCCCCAGGAATGTGGGCCACAACATCTATATACTTGCTCACCAGGTATGGACTGTCCTGCATCCCTCAGATGCCCCTAGCATTCTTGGCTGGAAGGGCCCTCGGCCTGGCTTTTCCTGGCAGGCTTTCACCTATGGCTGTTTGTACCCATGAGAACATAGTTCACAGGTGTATTTGGCCACCTGCCTCAAGGGGCTGAGTTCCAGGACTTAGCCATTGTTCTAGTATGCCAGGGTTAAGTGCTTAGAAATCCCCATGATTCATCCACCCTTGAGAAATGACACTGAGATGCTTTATGACTTTGTCTGGAGCCACTGGAAAGAAGTCTTAGGTGTTTTATAAATACTTAGTCTCTTCAATTGCATTTGGAAATCTGTGGGAAATGTTGCTATGATTTCTTTTTGTTCGCTTTTCTGGGGTATGAAGATAATTTCTGCCCTGACACCAAAATGCCATATTTCATAATCCTTCCCAAGTGGCTGGGTTTTTGAAGTTGCTTCCTCTTTTGGGGTACTGATGTACCTTGAGCTTGTAGGTGGGGATGGGCACTCTGTGCCCCAGCTGGAGACGCGTGCTTCCTGTCTCTTTAGTCCCTTTGAAACTCAAGGAGAGGCCCTGGGTATGACACCATGATGGTACGGAGCCTGAGGTTTCTAGCTTCCTGCCCCTGCATACCTGCTGAAAGATTTCAAAAGCTCCACTGCCCCTCGTCACCCCCACGTCCAGCATCTAACCTGTAAGAAGGCTTCTGAACAACCAGAATGGAGGCTCCATGGGGCTCCACAGAAAACCCCATCTCCCTCCTGCCTGGCTAAAGAAATCAGGGAAAAGGGAGACCCTGCATGGGCATGAGCTGTCCGTGCTTTTATGCCAACTCCCAAAATAGCCCCTGTGCAAAGCAGAGCGGACAGAAGGGAGCAAGCCTCCTGGCACCTTTGCCCTTCTGCTTGCTGCTGGCCATTTTGTATTTCTTTGTAACTCAGAGTTAGAAAGGAACTTCTATGTCCTGTTGTAAAGGGACCTTGACCCCCTGTCTTTCTGCACTTGTGTTATAGTTGGCTCGGCATAACAAAGAACTTCAGACCATGCTGAAACCTGGAGGCCAAGTGGATGGAGATGAAGCTCTGGAGTTCTATGCCAAGCACACAGCACAGATTGAGGTAAAAAACAGTCAACCCAGGGCACAAGAGAGCCAAGGCTGCAGGGCCTGGACTCAGTGTTGGTAATTCAGTGGACAATGCCCCATGCCAGGTCTGGCAGTAAACATGTGAGCACCTCCTGTATACCAAGTCCTGCTCTAGGGGTTGGATGACCAGAACTATCATCGTTGCTGGTTGAGGTCTGGAGAAGAGACACACTGAATACACCACACAAAGAAATCTCATTACAAATGCTGGCTGGCTCACTGAAACAGATGGGTGGCTTTACAAGAAAATCCAGCAGAGGGACTTGCTGTAGATTGTGGTGGCTCAGGGGGTCTGCTCTAAAGAAATGACATCTAAGTACAGACTTATTGAAACAGGCAGGACCCACACCTGGGGAAGGAAGATTCTAGGCAAGAGGCAGAGCTGGAGTTACACAAGCCGGAGGGGAAAATGGCACAAGATACGAAGAGGCTTCCTAGAGCCTGCAAAGTATGTGCTTCCTCCTTGGTAGCAGCCATGGGAACTGCTGAAGAGTTCCACCCAGGGGCATTTATTGTCAGATCTGCATGTCAAACAGAACAAATCCTTCCAGAACAGCATTATATATTCTCTATTTTGTAAGCAAAGGAGCTTCACTGTAAAGCTCAGAGAGGGTGTGTCACTTGTGCAGGGCTGTCTGACCTGAGTTGGTGAGTCTGTCATGCATTTCATGTCCACCTACATTCTCCTAGCATCGGAGAGGAGAGAGCACACACACATCTGTCTCTAGTCTTTAGGCAATAAGGCATACTATACATGTTTTACTAATGAGTTAGATATCAGTGTTGGAACAGAGATTTGGAGGATGAGAGACTCCTTGGTCAACTTAACGGGTTCAAGATGGAGGCTTGTCGGCAGTCTGCTCTTACCTGCTGTCTCTGCTCTCCAGCCACCCTGATGAAATGCATATTTTAATCTACTCATCATTCCTGCCATGCTCTTGATTTATTTTAATAGCCAGAATCCTGTCCAAAGGGCAGCTCTGTCCTGTGAACCTTTAGGAAACAAACTTTGCAGAATAGAATGTTGGAGAGCAGTGAAACCTTGAAGATTGTCTTGATGAGCTCTAGGGCTCACTGGGGAGGAGACTGAAGCTTCTTCAGATTAAAAGATGTGAGCAGGGTCATCTAGAGGTAAAGGAAGACTAATATTATGTTCTTTAAGAAGCTATCCCAAAATCCTACCTTTAGCCAGCACCTCTCCCTCTTTAGATTCGCCTGTTGGGTTCTGTGTGATAAGAAAGCCAGGAACATTGTCACTCCCTGGGGCTTTGCTGGCAGACTCAGCCTGGAGTCAGGCTGAGAAGCCCTGGATTCTGGAACTGAGTTCTGGCCTAAAGGCCTCATTATCTTCTCCTCCCCTTTGAGTTTCTTCAGGGGAAGGAAGGGCTTACTTATCCAGGATGCTTGTCAGTGTGAAGCTGGCAGGCTTGTCCTAGCAGTAAATGCAGAGTTGGTCTGTGGGCCTGTGTGAACATCAAGGTCACCTAGGGAGCTGTGTTGCAGACAGGTTCTCGGTGTTGACCTCTATACTGTGAATTAAACAAAGTTGGCTGTGAACCAGAGTCCTTGTGACAGTGAAGCCCTCCCCACTGACAACCAAGCTCCAGCCAGATTCTACAGACCATGTCCCTCAGTACTTAGGGAGCCAGGGGTATGGGAATCTGTCTCACTTTAGTAATAGTTTCCCACCATAACCTGACCTGATTCACCTCTCTTGCCCCATCATGGAACTGAGGTATTGAGTGAACGAGAGAGAACAAGCTCTTCCTGTCCAGGGCGTTGGTCCTGGGCCTCACATGACCTCCCCAGCCTCTGGGGAGGAAGAATAAAGATTGCCTGACAAGCCAATCCTCTGTCATACTGCAGCCCATGCCCTTTAGAAATCTCGAATACAGTGTCCTGGGATTGAAACCAGGCTACCTTCCTTCTGTGGATAGAATCCATCTGGGAAGGCCATGGAGAAAACCAGCCTGTTCCAGATTAGCTACCATATTGATATGATCTCATACTGTACATTTTGATCACCATAACAAGAGGTAGGAAATTATTACAACTGAATATAAACAAAAGGTCTGCTTGTTAAGTTCCTCTCTAGAAATTGGGAACATCCCACTTTTCTTTCTGAGAAATGATCTTGGTTTGTACTAGGACCCAGCCATTGGCCTGTCTAGTATGATAGCCATCAGCCAAATTTAGATGAAAGTAAATAGTCTCACTTCCACTAACTACATGTGTTAGTGCTCAATGGCTACTGTGGGTGGTGGCTGTCCTTTTGGACAGCACAGAGACAGAACTATTCCATCTTGTAGAAAATCCTACTAAACAGTACCAGCCTCGATTCAGTATATATGGAAAAAAGAGTTTAAATTGTTCCAGATAAAAGTTGGCCATGCTGAAGCCAGGCAAGATGTTCCCACTGGTGCAGTGGTAGCATGGCTATTGTGAGAGTCACCAACCACTCTCTCATTGGATTTGGGGCCCTCTCCCAGAAGGGAATTCATGCCTGGTACTAAAAACCTCTTCAAAAGACTATGGCTGGGGGTGTCATAGTCCTAGGAAGGAAGCTTCTACGGTCGCTTGGCTAAATGGATGTGTTGTGTCCACCACTTGCCTTCTAAATGTTTATGTCCATAGATAGTGCTGTCTCTTCCTTGGTTAGAGAAGATTCTTTTTTGCAGTTGGTGGTAACTATTGGGAACACTCAAATCTCACCAAAGTGCTAAGAATTAGTGACTGTGGATTGCTTATGAGCTAAATTAGACACCCCCTCCAAGGCTCAGGAAACATTGAGGATAAAGAAACTGAAAAATTCTAAGGACCAGAGGATGGGGAGGAGTGCTGTGGAATGTTCTTTTCTAGTCACGACTTGGTCTTTGCATTCAAACCCTTATAGCAACTGCCTTGAATGCATCTGCATAATATTGGGTCCACCAACATTCCATCATGGATGGTGTAGGGAGGACAAAGAAAAAAATCAAAACAGAAGAGGGACTAGTTAGAAAGAAGAAAGGGTTCAGTGTAAGGTTGTAGGGGAAGGGGGGCAAGAAAAGGTAATGATCAAGATATATGCATATATAAAAAGGTCAAAAGGTCACATTGAGATGAGAGGGATGTGAGGTTAGAAAAATTCTCTGACAGACTCGCCGCAACTATTGTATGACATGTACAGCCCAGCTGGAGTTATGAAACCAGACAAGTCCACTGCCAGTAGCAAGGAGCTTTCATGAAAGATTTTGAAAGCAACTGTTTCATCTCCTCTTTCTTTCACCCTAGATTGTTAGATTAGACCGAACCATGGAACAGATCGTCTTCCCAGTGCCGAGCATATGTGAATTCCTAACTAAGGAGTCAAAACTGCGAATATACTACACAACAGAGAGGGATGAGCAGGGCAGCAAGATCAATGACTTCTTCCTGCGTTCTGAGGACCTCTTCAATGAGATGAACTGGCAGAAGAAATTGCGAGGTGTGTCATAGCACTTCAGCAACTCTCGAGAGGTGCAGTTCTGGGGTTCACACTTTTGGCCTTGGTGGTGTGTTCACCTTTGAGCAGAAGCAGTGTGGGTGTAATGGTAGAGGAACTTGGGTAGCTGATAAATGAGGCCCCGTCTAAGGGTGGCAGCACCTCTGGAAAGGCTCCCCTCCTGTTGCATTTGACCTGGTTGGACTGGGGAGCTACAGTGATGACTTAGAACTCTAGTGTTGATATCTCAATGTGGAAACTAACGAGACAGGGAAAGGACCAGGCCCTTGAGTTCACAGGATGGGTCACTTGGGCTGGAAATACAGACAGCATGATTGCTCATTTACTAGCGCACCTGCTCGGGAGACTATTGTGTTCTCCCTCTTAGAACATAGGATGTGAGACTTTAAATCACTTCATAGGCAGTGGAGTCATTTGCTATATATGTGCTCACCACTGAGTACCTTAGAGAAACCCAGTCAAGTCAGGTTGAAATGACTTGTCAAAGGCACGTTTATAGGGCTTCCCCAGAGGGTTTTTCAGCTCCTGGTTTTCATTGGGGTTTAATGTGATCCTTAAGCACTAACACAACACTTGGCACCAGTGGTCATGACCAACTTAAAAAGAATCATGCTTCATTTCTGTGTGTTAGGAACCAGGGTTTTTATTTGAAACCCTGGAGTCCAGCTGCAGTTAGAAACTTTTGGGCTTTTTCTGTGGGGTACAACAGCGGTAGGGACAAGCTGTGGCAAAGACCAGCTTCTGGGAACCCTTTTTTTTTTCTTTTAACTTCTTTTGAAACCTTTCCTACAGTAGTATTTCATGATTGTAGTTCTCTTCAACTATCCTGCCTTCCCCCCCTCGTCTACCCCCTCCACTGAATCTCTTTTCCAACCAGTCTTTCTTCTACTTTGACATCATGATTTCCTGTCCTCTTATGCACATTTTGTTTAGGTAGCATCAGCCACTGTGAGCCATGAATACCATGGCCCCTGTGTGTCTGGAAGACAGTATTTTAAGCAGTCCTCCCCTTCCTGTGGCTCTGCCTGAGCCTTGGAGACTGTGATAGAGATGTCTTCTTTAGTGCTGAGCACTCCACTATCACTTCTCAGCATTTTGATGAGTTTTGGAGTCACCCCAGGGGTCACCACCATCTAAAAAGAGAAGCTTCTCTAACCAAAAGCAAGAGTAGCACTAATATATGGGAATAAAGTATTTAGAGGGCAGTTTGGTGAGTATAATATATCTATTCACTTAGCCAGGCTTTCAGTACCAGGTAGGAATTCCTTTGCATGGAGTGGGCCTTCCTTCCAATCAAAGAGCAACTGGTTTGTTTCCCTGTAACAAACGTGTCACCATTGTACCATTTGGTATATTTGGCCTGGCTGGCCAGCTATAAAGTTTGCAGAGTCTACTGCTGGTTAAGGCTGTTGATGACTTTTCTCCCTCAATAGGCTGCATAGGTCTTTCCAGCATCCTGACAGCTGATCAACTGAAGGAAGAGGTTTCTAGCTCAACTCCTGCTTGATTTCTCAGTGACCTACAGCTGGGAACTCTTGTATTGTCTCTGGCCCCTGCCAGTCTAAATGGTGCCAGACCTGCTTTCCATACCTGGCTTTCTTTAGTCTGCTTTCTCCTCGTCAGCTGTATAAGCAGATTGTTCCCAAGACAATGTTCCCACCACTCCTCTCCCAGCTCTGTTCTAGCCTGGGCTTAAGGGTCATCTTGAAAGCATGTAAAATGGCTTGCCAGGTAAACCTGTCCTTGACCCAAAACCATGTCATGTGTCTATCCGAGGGGTCAGGGGGCTTTCTTCAGGCCAGCATGCATGCTCTCTTTGGTGTGTGGCTCTCAGAATATATCAGGTGTGAGTCTGCCCAGAATTATTGTGTCCTCACAGCCCACTGGTTACTTCTGAAACTCTCCCAGCTCTGGATTCACCAGAAACATGAAACTTCTACACAGCACCTCTGTGCTTGGGCAAGAAAAGGAAAAGACACCCCCCCAACACACACACACACACACACACACACACACACACACACACACACACTCTAAGATTGACAGATACCATCCATTGCAAACTCTTTCTTCCCAGCTCTTATGGTACAGAGAGGGGAGAACTTTTTATTTATTGTTTTTGTCTCTCAATGGAATATTCCATAATTTCTGATTTAGCAGATAACCCTGAATTTACATTTCATTACTAATTTACATTACTTTACTAATAATATAATTATAATTGTACCCTTATTGATATGTATGTCACCTTAGACAAATCAAATATATTCCTTCCTTCAGAATTTTGTCACCAATATATACATAATAGAAGCATTTTATAGATTCTCCTGAAGAAATATGAACCATCAGAAGGTTTTCGCCTTTTCTAATGAGGGAGATACCTGTTCATCTCTCCCTCTAGATAGCATCTTAGGGAAGTAGGGGACCTCGGCTTCTTTATCCACTGGCTCTGTGATCACAGGAAGGTAGTTTAACTGCTCCCAGATCCTCTTCTATCATGTGGGAAGGACAGATCTGTTTATTCCAGAAGGGCCACTCCTTGTTCAAGATGCATCTTGGACTATAGCTAATATTTTCCTCTCATCTCAGTCTTTCTATTTTTGAAAAATAGTTTTTTTTCAGGGAAGTTTAAACAGAACTATAGTTGTCAACCAAAATTTTAATTGGTTTTAAAGCTACCTACTGGCAGAAATTGAAAATAACTGAATTAAACATTAAATATATTTAGGAAGGGGAGAAATGTACTCATTAGCTGTAAGTGTTCTCTTTGGCAGTGTTAAAGCCCCACTCTCCAGAAACCCTTCTTCTGTTTTGCACACAGCATTCTTGTGCGTTTACTGACACAGAACACTGCTGTGTCATTGTCCCGAAGACAGTGTACCCACCTCTCCTCGCTCAGCTCTGTTCTAGCTTGGATTCAAGGGGCATCTTGCTGGGTAAGCCTGTCCTTGACCCAAAACCATGTCATCTGTCTATCCGAGGGGTCAGACGTGCACACCCCTTCTGTGTGTGCATGTGCTCTGAAGGCCACTCTGCCATCTCCTGAAGACCACAGCCCAGTGAAGACTCTGGGCTTGGAAGACTACCAGACACTTCAGAGGAAACCAAAGCAGAGTTGTTTATGCTGACACAAATTTTGGGGCTTAGAGCAACATAAATTTATTATGCCACCATTCAGGAGGTGAGAAGTCTGGCAGGATTCTCACTGGGTTAAAACTGAGGTGTGGGCAGAGTGCTCTTGCTGCAGGCTAAGCCTTTGGCTGCCTATATTTCTGGACTCCTGTCCCCTTCCTCTTCAAAGTGAGCAATGTTCAATAGAGCCTTTTCCGTGCTGTCTCATTAAGTCTCCTCTCCCTTTCTTCTAAAGGACTCCTGTCATTTAATGTTTATAGGCTAAGGATGTGTTGTTTTGCCTACCACAGAAGGTATATTGGTTGTTTTCTATCACTTTCAAAATTTAGGATCTCAAAACAATAAATACGCATTTTCTTATAGGTTCTCATGGTCAGGAATTTGAGGGTGTCTTACAGGAGGTGCTGCCCTGAGCAATATGAAGAATCTTCATGTTAGTCCGCTCACATAACTCTGGGCAGCGGCCTCCATTTTTCTCCATATGGACCTTGCCATAAGTCTCCTTGAGTGACCTTGTGAGTCTCAAAGTATCTCCTTGCACCTGGATAAATAACTTCTTGGTGTATAGGACTCATTGTTCAAATTAAAATGGCAGTATAGAGAATGTTAGTTATGTCACAATAAGAATTATTTGTGGGCTATGTGCCCTAGTTAAAGGCTACTTATTGCAGTTGTACTGAAGGGATATACTGCCATGTGCTGCTGAGTGTTCCCCCTGCAAGGAATTCTGGTGTACATGGACCAGCTCTGAGCTTTGTGAGGTCCTCTTACCTTTCCCCAATTTTTTCTTAGAAGCTTTTGATAAATATGTGAATGTAGAAAGGATATAACTGTTCCCATTTATTCATCACTTAGCTTCAGCAATTACCAACTTTCTGCCATTCCTCTCTGTCTTCTTCCAGAGTTTTTGAATGTATGCCAGAAATGGGCTTCTGTCCCAGAAGAAATACCAGTAGCTGTGGTAGCAGAGCAGAAGAATTCTTAACTTTGCTTCAGCAGGCTCAGGATGTAACTTACTTGGTAGAGTGCTTGCCTGGCATGCAGGAAGCCTTGAGTTTGGTCATCAGGACCTCATAAAACCCAGTGTGGTGGTGCACACATGTGATCCCTACACCTCAGAAGGTGGGGGCAGCAAGATGAGAAGTTCAAGATCATCCTCACTTCTATAGCAAGTTTGAGACTAGCCTGGGCTTCATGAGATCCTATCTCAAAAAAGAAAGAAAAAGAAAAATTGTTACCTGGTGGTTGATTGGCTCTTGTCAGCTCCTCTACTGAATGGTGACATGAGCCATTTGTCTTCATTTCTGTCACCAGTCCTAGAGGATCACTAATTTGGGATGAGACCTCCAATTGCTGGCTCTCTGTTTCCTTCATATCAAAAATGAAAGATTTTAAACTAGATGATAGCACATGTCTCTGCAACTCTGCAGTTTGTAAACGCTGCCTATGACCAAGAACAAACATGATATGGACAATTACTAAATTACCCAGGATCTACTTAATTGTACCGTAACTTTTTTTGGAAGGAAGCTCCCTACAGCTTGGCTGCTACTACAGGCATCATTATAGGGCCATTGGATTTGTCATTGGCTGCTTTCCTGAAGTTAAATGATGACTTCACTGGGAGAAATAAATCCATGATTAGAGAGCCTTTCTCACACAACCCCATGCTTCTCTCTGGAGGGGAATGCTGTTGATGAGATTATCTTTTGGAAACTGTCCCTGGCATGACCACTGCAGTTGCTCCTACTTCTACTTTTGAGAGGCAGGCATGAAGTGCAGGCGCAGGCTTACTGTTCCAGCCAGCACGGTATCATGTGTCAGGAAGGCGATGTGGAGAGTGTCCCTTGCCTCTTTGTGATGACTGTGTTATTTTGAGTTATATCCTTTCTCTCCTGGAGCCTATGGAAATGTGAACTCCACTGTTGACCACAGTCAGCCACCTGTACTTCCTGATCCCCTGCATCTGAGGAAACAGCAAGTGGCTGGACAGTACAGGGCCATTGTCCTGCTCATGGGCACCAGGGAGAAATATGGGAATGTTACCAGTCTCCCTGACATTTCTAAAAGGCTAGTGAACTTTTTGTGTCTCTCTGGGCATCTCATCTTGTACCAAAGGCCTGGGGATGAGACAGGAACTCCATGCTTAAACTCTGGATAACCTTAGATACCTTAACTGATGGTGTTAACTAGAGTATGCAAGGCTACTAGATGTTCCAGCTGTTCCCTGTGTATCTCTTCTTGTCCCCCAATGCATCTTCTTTTGTTCAGTGAGTTCTCTCTCCAAACAGAAATGAACCAATGTCACGCCACTGTGTGCCAACTCACAAACAAATGGTCATTTTTGCTATCATGGTGAAGCCTGGGAACAGAAGTGGACTTTGTGGGGGCTGTGCGGGTGGAAGGGCCATGCTGAATTCCAGCACACCAACACGGTTTCTCCAACTTCACATTGCTTCATCTCTGTTTCCACAGCCCAGCCCGTTTTGTACTGGTGTGCCCGCAACATGTCTTTCTGGAGCAGTATTTCATTTAACCTGGCAGTCCTGATGAATCTGCTTGTGGCATTTTTCTACCCATTTAAAGGAGTGCGAGGAGGTAGCCATGTCTTCATTTGTTTGTTTGTTTGTTCATTCAGTGTTATCGGGTGTGTGTGAGCATGTTTGGTGATTGAGTATGTATGGAGCATATTTGTGTGTGTGTGTGTGTGTGTGTGTGTGTG
>PVHP010014871.1:0-38385 GCA_004024765.1 Zapus hudsonius
ACCTGTCCATGCACCTGTCCACCCATCCACCTGTCCTCCACCTGTCCACCCATCGACCTGTCCATGCACCTGTCCACCCATCCACCTGTCCTCCACCTATCCACCCATTCACCTGTCCCCCGGCTGTCCACCCATCCACCTGTCCTCCATGTGCCCCTCACACTCCCTTTGCTGAGTCTTTCACACATGAGGGCCTTGCTGCAGAAACAAGGACCACACCGAGAAGAGTGGACCTAGATTCTGTCCTCCAGAACTTCAGAGAGACAGGGAGGCTGGGTCCTTAAGCTGAGGTTCAAAGACATAGTCATTTGTTCAGTGTACAGTTAGTAGATGACAAAGCAGATGCTGCAGATAAATACAATATACATTTATATATATAAATGTATATTGCCTGGGGTTTTAATTTTGACCTTTGTCTCTCTACTTTATCAATTTTTAGAATAAGAAAACAGCCACAGAGCCCTGTAAATAGGAGTTAGGAGGGGGTCGATGAAAGAAAAGACAAAAATCCAAGGTCAAGGAAGAGTTCAGGTAGAGATGTCTGCTTTCATGAGAACCTGCATAGCTCAGTGGGGGGCAGAAGTGAGCCTTTAGCACATGACTGATGCCCAGCCATCTCTACTGGTATTAGCCTGGCAGTGTTTTCTTCCATGTGAGTAGGTGGGAGTGGTCGGGGCTGGGGCTCCCAGAGGCTGGGTGCTAATAGGACCCTCTCCTCAGGCCTGCATGGAGTCCCTGCATTCCACAGAGATCTTTGTCTGGGGACTGGAGGCTGGGGACAAGCCAGAGTACAGGGCTGGATAGACGGGTGGGTGCTCTGGCAACCTCAGGGTTGGGTTATTCATGTTTCCCAGTGACACTGATCTATCTATGCAAGTGTCTCAAGGGCAGTGACTGAAGGTGGGCTCTGGCCAAGCAGAACCTTGTAGCAGCCAGAGCTCAGCTGTGCAGAAAGGGAGCCAGACTATGCCCATAGAACCTCCCGTCAGAGGTCAGTGACAACTGGCCCCAAGTGGCAGGGGCTTGTCAGAAACTGCTGTCACTTCCCAGTTTCAGCTCTCTTCTGCCTGGATCATGTTAAGCCCCTGGCCAGCTGCCAGCAAAAACAACCTATTGGTTAATCTTTCAAGCATGCAGCGATGCTTGTAAAGCTGATTTTATCTACCTCAGTCCAGAGGACTCTCCATAGGGCTTGTGAAAATAAACTAGGCCTCCGGTTAGAATGTCTTTTCTCTCGTGAGGACCCTGGTGGAAGCAACGGAGGTCCTTGATCTTCCCTCTCCCAAGAGGAGTTTTAAAGAATATTCTCTTTCAGATCTTTTGGGCTCTCCTTGGGCTGCAGTTTCCATGGCTGTGGAAGGCTCCTGAGTGATGCCCTGGGCTATGGTACTGAGCAAAGAATAGGATAGTCTGGCCACAGACTTTATTTGCACATTGCTTAGTGGTCAGAGGAACAAGGGGGGGTCAGGCGTTGAGACAAAATAGTGGGGTGTGACAGCTTTAGGCAGCTGGAGATCCATCTGCCTCTCTGGACCTTAGTCTCCTCATCTGGAGCAATGGAAGATCCTATCAAGCTGCTGAGATGATGGCAGACATTATTTAGCCCGGCATCTGGCATGTCTGAAAGTGCTCTGCCGAAGGAAGTCATTACAGCTGTGGTTTACACTGCTGCCTGGGCTGAAGGGAAGGCCTCTGGTGGGGAGCCATGGGGCATGGGAGAGAATCTTGCCTCCCAGCAAGTACAAAGGCATCTCTGGCCCCTCAGCCTGGCCCTGTGCAGGTGGGCTGGAGGCAGGGGACATGGGCACAGCGCTGAAGGGGAAGTGGGCCGGGCTTGTCTGGGCAGAGCAACTAAGAAGTAGACTGCTCCAGACGGCACGTGAGCCCCAGTCTGAAACCGAAACTTGGGGGAACAAAAATCCCCCACAGAAAAAACCCTCTAAACTCTCATACAATTCAAACAACAGGGTCCTTTCCCAGGGGCTGCAGAATAGACATCTCCTGCACCCCAACTTCTGTGGGAGGTTGAGTGGGAAGACACAGCAGACAGCAGAGAAAATTGGGCCTGAGGCTGGGCCTGGGGCTGAGCAGATGGACGTTACTTTACAAGAGAACCTACAGTTGCAGCATGGGCAGATCCTGGGGCCTAATGGGGGCCCCTCACAGGTGTAGCAGGAATTAGACTGTCCAGAGGTAGGTAGGCAGGCAAGCTGGGCTGTGGAGGCTCTGACCGGGGATGAAGTCTGGGAGACAGTCACCTGTGACCCTATCTGCCCCCAACTAAAGGAACTTTTGGCACACAGCAAAGAGTGCTGGGGTCCCTGGGAACACTGCCATTCCCTGGAGGGAATAGCTTGCTGCCCTCCTTCCCAGTCCAGCCTGGAGGTAGAGGGGCTCATGGGTGGGGCCTCTAAGGGACCCCAATCACAATTCCTTTCAGGCCTGTGGAGCACTGTGGGTTCTTCATGTCTCTGTGCTTTTGCTCCACTCCTCCTGCTCATCACCTCTGAGCCTCAGTCTCCCTGTGTGAAGTCGTGAGTAATAATATCTACTCCCCAGTGTGGCTGGAGGGTTAAACGAGATATGTTTACCTCAGTGTCAGGTGAATGGTGATCTTTATCAATACAGTCAAAAAGACCTGCTTCTCCATGGCCTTGGGATTTGAGCTTGGGTCTTCTGGTGAGTGACCCTGCACTTCCCCCTCCATCCAAGAGGTCACCTATGTAGATTCCTTCTTCCTCCTCCTACTCTCATCCTGGCAAATAGGAATCAGTGTCTGGCCTCTGCAGGTAGAGGGGTGACCATGACCTTGATCTGACTGGGGCACACTCTACCCACAATGCACTCAGCATCATCTACCAACGCCAAGCATAAAGCATAGCCTCATTAACACCAAGCAAACTGGCAGACAGGAGGGCTGAACTGGGCACTTACCCCCGCTTGCATTTCTTGTAGACTTTGTAAATGTTCTCTTCAGGGAACCCGTACTTCTCAGAGATCTGGAATAAGAAGCAGGGTTTCACTGCCAGTGGCTCAAACTAGATTTATACACCTTTTGTTCCATTTCCTCTTACGTCCGACTCAAAAGTAATATGTATCTACCATATTATAAATCTATATTGTATAATATTCAAATATATACATATGACCAAAGAGAACTGCACCCAATCCTGTTCCTCTGAGATAAATACCAGTAGTCTGTGGATGCATACTTTCCCCTCTTTGGGTCATGTGTGTGCATTTTCGTATCACATATAGGCAATTTTATATCATTTTGTAATCTTATCATCTTATGATAAACCTTCCCATATCACAAGCAGGCTGCCAACTGTCCCTATGAGCATCTGCTATGTCCCTGAGCTCCTGCCTCATGGCTGACATTTGGGTCATTTTGATGCTTAGGAGCCACCAATCACAGGCTGGTGACCTTGTGAAACTCTTTGTGGGGATATTAAGATAGTCAGGGGTTTTCTGAAAGAATAAAGTGACTTGATCCATGTGAACTACTCAAGACAGCTCGTGGTGAGTTCCAAAGCCCCCATGCATGACATCATCTTGGAAGCAGAGCAATGGGGAGGTTTCTGGCACTGCTGTGAGGGAGAAACCTACATGTTCCTTTTCTGGGCAGGAGTTGTTAACCCCAGATAATGGGTGGCATCCAAGGTCCAAGAGCCTATGCCAGGCCCAGGCCTGGAGCCCATTCTGCCCCACTGTGTTGGAGCTTGTTCTGCCTAGGAAACAACGGTGCCCGGGTGCTGGGCCCACGACAGCCAGAGGCAGCCTGTTTCTCCGATTTCCTCAAGGGAAGACAGATCCCATCTGGTCCCAGTCCTGCCACTAGAGCTGCAGAACCTGAAACAGCTTCCTGACTTATGTGAGCTTTAGTTTCCGCCTTCAGCAGAAGGGTGCAGTGATGGGATGTACAGAGAGAGCCCTTCCGGGCATGAAGCAGGTGATTATGTAAAGGATTCCGCCCAGCCCACCTACAGCAGCTAGGTTAAATAAATGCTGGTGCTTGGAGCTGCAGCCACACTTGGGCCAGAGGCATTTCCCTGAGTATTCTTGACAGAGATCCTTTCAGAAATGTTCCCACACTGTTTATCTCAAGGTCTGGAAGCTACCAGGGAAAAGAGCTGAGGTCAGACCAAGGAAAAATTTGGGAACTTTCTGAATACAAGTTGGACAAACTGTACAAAGACACAATGGGTTATCCCTAGAAATATGCCATCGGATATCTGCCTTTCTGAAGAGGTTGGGAAGAAGCTCAAGCCCACATGGGGAAGCTGACCCTTTAAGATGCTGCCCAACCCAAAGATTGTGAGTCTATATTCAAGTGACATTAATGGCCACTGGGAGCCCAACTTCCTGGGGCTGATGCCAAGCAGGCTGACAATATGTGGCGCGAACAGGACCACATGAAGTGGAGAAAGCTTGGACTGGAATCACAATTCTGTGGCTTTTGGCTGTCGCCCCACCTCTTGGGCTGTTTCCTCCCAGAAGTGCCCACTGGAGAATGGAAGAGCTGGCCCATGTGGCAGCCTGACAATTGTGTGGTACATGGTGGGTCTTTCAGTTAAAGTCAGACTCATTTTCCCCTCCTGAAGCCGCAGGTCTTGGGCCAGCTTGAGGGGTTCCACCTTCAAGCCCAGGGCCCTGAGTGCCCAGAGTGCTATGTGCTCGCTCAGGGCTGGGCTGCCCTGCCTGCTCACTGGGGTGGGGGCGGGGTGGGGAAGGTCTCCTTGCCCTGCCCTTAGCCACCCCAGCCCAGCAAGCAGGAGGAATGAGGCCCCTTGGGATGGAAAAATGAGCGTCTCTGGGTTTGACCTTTTTGGGTTTCATTCCCATTAAAACAGAAACAGGTTTTCAAAGCCAACAAAAGCCCTAGCCTGTCAGACAGCAGCCATCAGATTAAGGAGGATTTATGGTGTGTGCGACTCTCAGGGTGGAGCAGGGTTCTGACTGGGAGATAACATCAAGAGGCACACCCCCCAGCAGGGCCCTGGCCCCCCACCTGGTGGGACAGGTAGGCCACCAGAGCCCTCCTGTGGGAAATGAGGTTGGGCAGGGGCCACCAGGTGCCTTACCGCATTCCTCAGCCCCTTCAGGTCCGGGGTCTTCAACATGAGTGCATCAAACACCTCTTCGGTTTCCCTCCGCACATAGAGCAGGACTGAAAACCAATGGGGAGGCTTTTAGGGGAACAGGGAGGACACAGCCCAGGGGATCTTAGGGGATGGAGGACCTTAAAAGGGATGACTTTGATGGAAGGTTGGTTTCTGCTGAGGGGCTATATCCAGCTGGGAAGCACTCCATTGGCCCTAGCACCTCTTAGAGACTTGTCTTGATTTTGGGGGGTTTGAATCCCAGGTCTAGCTCTTGGTCTAGGTCTTGCCAGCTAGTAACCTTAATAGGGTTATTTCAACACCCCTGAGTCTCACTTTATTGATATGCAGAATGGGGTCCCTGTCCTCTGCTTTAAAGCTGGTCTGGGACATTGTTTGTAAACACCAAGTGCTTCACTATGCTCAGTTCCTGGCTGCTGACTGAGTCTTCCTGAAACTCAGCTAAGCCCCCAGAGGCTCATGAGTCCCCTATCCCCTACCCCAAAATCAGACTTAAGAGTGTCAAAGCTAGATAAACATACACAGAAACCATTCTACTCCAACCTCCTTAGAAAGTGTGGGACTCTCAGCCCGACAGGCCTACTGCTGCACTAGCTGCTCTGGGCAGCCATGTTCACACTGGGGTGTCCTCTTCAACTACCTCCAAGTCTTGGCCCAAACCCACTCCTCTTGGTTCTCCTGTCCCGAGTGGGGGAGGGGTTAGGGAGCTTGGAGAAAGGCCTCAGGGAGCAGGCACCTCAAGAGCTCAGGCTACCTCTTTGAAGGTCATCTTCCTTGGCCTGCTTGGAGGGCAGAGGTTCAAATTCATCAGTGAATGGTGAGCAGGTACGCTTCTGGGATAACCTGTGGGGACAGCACAGATGGGCTGGTAAGAATAGCTGGGCCTCCAGGGGCACTTGGGGCAGGAAGAAGGCATAGCAGGACTTAGGTGAAGCAGGAGGTCAGGAGCTGGTTTATTTGTTCAGACCCTAGCCCTGCTTTGTGGGGTGGCTGTGTCCCTTAACCTCGAGTGACCCATCTGTGAAGTGGGCACAGAGAAAGGATAGCTAACCCCCTGCAGATAGCTGATGTGAGGCTACAGGAGATTTCATGGAACACTCGGGGCCTCAATGAAGGTGGGTTGTGAGCACCATCCACACTGTCCCTTCTGGAAGAAGCAGGCTGTGTGTGAAGCCATGGAAGGAGGAAGGATTGTGGGGTCTGGACTGAAACAGGCATGAGTTTGAGTCCTGTCTTTGCTTCTTAATAGCTGGGTTACCATGGAAAAGTCATTTCCCTTCTTTGAGCGTAACTTTCCCCACCCAGAGTACAGCAATGGCCCCTGCTAGTCTAACTCATCGGGGCTATGTTGTGGGAGGTGGTAAGAGAGAAAGAACATAGGGTGAAAGCACCTTTTGAAATGTACATGTTGATCATAGGGAAGAAATGCATTCCAAATGGTTTGTACGAAGTGCCTCCCTTGTTACGAATGTACACTCACTTTGCCCTCTACTCCAGTGGCTTAGCAAGGCTCAGGGAGGCCCAAGCTGCTATGACTGAAAGAGAGGGAAGAGTGTGGGCATTTGTGGCCTCTGCTGGAGCTATGGGGAGGAGGGGTGGGTTTTATCCCCCACCCCAGATTCTCCAGTAGAATCCTGCTCTTTGCTCTCCAGATATGCATCCCTCACAGAGGTTTTTCTTTGCCTTTTTACAAGCAGATGTCTCGCCAGAGATTCGCCAACTTTCCACATAAAGCAAACCCATAAAAACCCAGGCGGTTTCAGTGAGAAAGGAGCAGGAGTCCAGCCTGGGGGTGGGAGAGAGTCTCAAAGACTCCTCCCTGGCCCAGGCTTGGCTCGGGGGGGAAGGGGAAAAGCAGCAGTGGTGTGAGGGGCACAGATGGGTAGGAGCAGATCCCTACCTGTCAGAGCCACCATGTCCTGCTGATGGGACAACCTGCAACAAAGAGAAAGACATTTCCTACCTCATCTAGGAAGAGAGAGCAGCCTCATTCAGGCAGTCTTTTTGGGGGAGAACTTCTCTGGGCAGGAAGTGGGGTGGGTGTCATGTTAGTGTCTTTCTAGCCCTTTCTGTTCCATTTGTCCCTAAGTGAGCTGAGGTCCTGAGTCAAAAGGAACTGTCTAGCCTGGGCTGCTGAGTCAGGGACTCAGACACACAGTGGAGGTGCCATAGCCCTGTTGGTAGAGCAGTGAGTAGGTTTTGTGCCTGCTGTGACCAGTAATAACAGGTGATGGAGCTGAGGCAGGGCAGGGCAAGAACAAGATGCCCTCAAGCACACGGTGTGCCTGCTGCTGCTCTCACTGTGCTGTCAGGCAAGCACTATCCATGAGGTCCTGCAGGGTGAGAGCCCAGGCCCAGAGAGGGCAGGAGGAGGCTCAGGACCACACTCGGCTCTCTTCCCTATTTCCCAGGGACAACTTCTCCTTGCTTCTATATGCGGACACTGGACCCCACAGAAGAGCTGCCCACCTGGCCAGGAGCACTTGGGCTGGCAAACGGGACTGAAAAGGGTTGAGGTCACTGCCTGGGCTGTGGAGGCCACCACACCAGTGGAGAGGACAGCGATGCAGAGACATCTTTATGGGTGTGTCAGGGCCACCCTGTACTGGCAGCTCTTTCTAGTTCAATGATGCCAAACCCATCTCAGGCACTAGGGCCTGTTCTGCTCAGAGCTTCCACAAGTACAGGCCCAGCTCCTCCTGGCTGCAGGTGCTCAGTGACAATTCCCTGGGTGTGGAAGGACAGCTAACAGTCTAGGGCATAGATCCTAAGCTGGCCTATGATATGGGTGCAAATCCTGACTGTTTGGTTGTGGGGGCAGAGATGCGCCTCCATTTCTGGCCCTCAGACTCAGGGATACAGTGTCACTGACTTCATGGGGCAGTGAGGGCTGGAGGTGTGGCAGGGAGCATTTAACACAGCACACGGAGACCTCTCAGTGTGACCATGACCAGCCGCCCAGCCTCGACGTGGCTGCAGTCAACCTTCCCGTGGGCTCAAGCATAACTGTTGGATAGATAGAGACCACTTCCTCATGAGCTTCTGCTCTTCCAGAGACTAGGCCACCAAAGCCACATGCCCAGGTGTGCTGTGACCCTCTGGGATCCACCAGAAGTACTTTTTTGTGATCTATTAAGTAATTGAATCTGGAAACACCCCCATGGACTGGCACTGGGGAGTTTGAGGCACTGCCCTCTGAAGTGTGCTCAGATCGGCCCACCAGGGCCATGATCCCTTGTGGCCCCACTCCCACCTGCCCTGTCCTCACCCCTCCAGGGCGTTGCAGGCCAGAGAAGTGCAGGTTGGGGATGAACAGCACAGGTGGGGTCTCTAGGTCAGCCTCTGGACGCAAGTAGGTGGTCTCGTTGCCCCTGAAGCCCGACAGCAGGCAGCCCTTGATGCCTGATGTAGGAAAGGAAGCCATGTGCCTGGGGTCCCTCCAGGCAGGGCCCCAGCCTCCTGCCCAGGCACCCCCGTGGCTGATGCCACTGACCACTGTTGCTGGAGTCCGGGCACTTGACCTTTCTCCGGAACTGCTTCCGCTCATCATCCCTCATCTTCCTCTCAGCGCCCTGTAGGGAGAAGTAGGGGGTCACCAGGGACCTGGGGAGGGCGGCTACTTTCCACAACAGCTACATTATATCTTCATTATGAGCCAGCCTTGCAGGTTCAGGGAAGCCAGGAAATGAGAAGGTACTAAAACCTAGCCCAGCCTGCCCAGGGTAGTGCAAATTGTGAGAGAGGGAGGAGGAAAGTGGTGAGTCAGAGATGAGCATGACGAGAATGACTGAGAAAAGGGAGACAGGGAATCAGCTGTTCAGAAGCCTGCAGAGACAAGGCAGAAAGGAACAGATGTAGAGAAGCAACCACAAGACAAGCACAGAGAGAGAGGGACGCCCAGAGAAGCAGGAGCTTCTTCAGGAAGCAGGAGCATGTCTTCCCCACCCCCACACACCTTGTCACAGAATATCTTGATCTGGCAGACAGCACGGTGTACTAGGCGCTCTGTGCCTGGGCCACAGTCGTAGGTGTCTATTTGCAAGTTCAAGGGGACACCCTTCACTCCCTTCTGTGAGGAGAAGTCTGTGCTGAGGCAGTTGACACCAATGAACACCTGGGGAAAGAGTAAGTAGACTGTTGGGGTCTGTGTGCAGTGAGTGCCCTTCGGCCACGCAGGACCCAATAGGCAAACACTACCATCCCCTTTCACAGCGGGGCAGGTGCTGTCTGGGTGGGATGAGGCCAGCACACTCCCAGCAGCTCCTTAAGGGCAGCCCGCAAAGGGCACTGATGATCCTTCAGGGACTGAAAATCCAAAGTTTTATTTGTCTGTGGCTTGGAGCAAGCTTGGGAGATGACTTTTCTCTAGGCCCAGAGATACAATGGTGACACAGCCCTGAATGACCAGCTACAGCCCGTGCTGAACTCTAGTAAGGGGCCTTTTCCCTCATGTGGTTCCCTGCCTCTTGTGGTGTGTAGCTGCCCTGTCGTCTCTACTCTATGGCTGTGGAGGCTGAGCAGTTCCGTCTCCCAGTGAGTTAGGACAGAGGAGTCTGGCCTGCTTTAGGAAGCTTGCCAGCCTATGACTTTGGACAAGTCCTGTGAGCTTCCTAGCCTCATCCCTCATTGATAAACAGGGAAGGCAAAGCCTGTGCCCTGAGGATGGCAGCCTGGGTTGGTCTCATTTGGGCCAGTCTGTTACCCTCTACAGGGCTCAGGCTCAGACCATGTCCAGGCTGGCCCCAGTCTCTGGGACATTTCCCTTTGAAAATGGCCCTAACATGAACAGTGGGTGAGGGGTGATACCTGAGCAGACCTCCTTGGTACCAGGCTCGGGCATCAGGCTACATATATGGGACAGAGCTGCCTTCAGCCTGATTCAGCCCCCACTGGCTCCCAGCTCACACCTGAGACCCAGCCTGGGGGCATGGCGGCTGTGAGAAAATCCCCACCGAAACCCACCTCTCCTTCCCATGAAACTCTCCCACCTCCTAGCAAGGAAGGGCTCCTCCTCCAGCCCCTGGCTCTGTTTGAATAATAATAACTGTAGCTGAGTTCTGTCTCAGCAGTTTTTTTGCCTTCTTCTAGGGGAGTTTGGAGTAGCCCCCCAACCACCCTAGGCCACAGATGCCTTTGAAATGAGTGGATCCAAGGCTGATGTACAGGGCAAGCCTGTGCAGGGTGGAGATTACCCAGACTGGTGCCCTTTCCATGAAACAGCTCTCTACACAGAAGCAAGCAGAGAGGCCATGGGCATTGTATCTCGGCCAGGGAGGCATGAGAATGCTTGAGGAAGAGAACCAGGAAGGCTTCCTCTCCCTGGCCAGTCCCAGGGACCTGGCTCTTAGATGTGATCATGTGGGAGCCTCAGCACAGCCCTGCTCAGCGTCCCTCTGTGGGCTCCAGGAAGCCAGCTCCTGAGCCTGAGCTGTCGCCTCCCACTGCTGAACCTTGTGTCAGCACACAGCCGGGGCTCTGAGCCACCGTGTGTGCAAGGCTCAGTGGTTTCATTTGGCAAATGGGCGGGCTGATAAGTGCACATCCACCATCTGCCTGCTTTGTCTGATGGGCCATTGTTATACTCTCATCTTCCAGCCAGGGGACAAAGTGACATTACTGGTGACAAGTGGCTTGGTGCCTCTCCCTGCTCTAGGTGTTGCCTCCTCTCTGGGCCCTCACACAGCATATCTCAGGACATGGCCAGCCCCGCCCACTCACACTGACCTTGGCCTCCTCGTTGACGTTCCACACAAAAGACAGTGCGTTGTAAGCCACCTCCTCGATGTGCTGCACCGTGTTGAAGTTTTCTTTGCAGTCAGCTGAAAGTGCAGGGGACCAACAGGTCAGTAGGGATGGCACAGGGGTGCCATGGGGAGGGATGCTATGAACTGTGCCTCGCATATATACCTCCCTTCCCTCCAGCTGCTGCCCAGGAGGAATGGGTGAACTGTGGCCCAGTGCAGAGGGGGAGATGGGTCTTGCCCAGGGTGCAGATTAGCCCTAAGTCCCAGCCAGGCTCCCAGGGTTCTAGGGAGTGTGATGTGGAACAGCATAATAATAAGAGCAGCAGTAGAAGCTGGAAGCTTCCACTTATCCAACACTTAAACACAGCAAGCCCCCAGTGAATCCTCATAACTGCTATGAATATTCAGTTTGCACATGAGGAAAATGAACCTCAGAGAGGTCTGGTAACTTGCCGTCACCCTCTAATGAGAGGCAGAGCCAGATGGGCACAGATCTGTCTGGCTGCTGAGCTCATGCTCCTAACCACTCTGCTGTCCAACCTCTCAGCTAAGTCTCTGAGCAGTCAATCTCTTACATGTTCAGTGCTGTTGGCTAGCAGGCTGGCTCCTGACATCTGACAGATGGATAAACTGAGGCTCAGGGGGAGGAGAGGACATAGGTCACACAGCCAAGAAGAAAAGGATAGAGCCAAAACCTAGGCTGGGCCTCTACGTGTTTGGGATGGGCTGGGGCCTTCCCTGTCCACTCACCTGCTGACAGAGCTTGAGGTCCCAGCCCCAAAGCATAAATGGCTATGCTGGGCCTCCATGCTGACAAATACCAAAGAACCTATTCATCTAACACTGCAAGGGTCCCAGGTCTGGCTTATCCCATGACAAAGCAGAAAAGAGCTGTTTCAAGTAGGCAAGTGCAGTCCCTGGACCCCACTGGGTCTGACCTGCAGTGGGGGTGCTGGGAAGGGACACAGGAGAAGGGACCTGTGAGGGGTGTGTGGCACACTCACCAACATCGATAACACGCTGTTTGGCTGTTGGCTGCCGGGAGTGCCAGTGCTTCCAGAACCGCAGCTGCTCCACCGGGACCTTCTCATTGTCGAAGACCACCATCACCACACTCTGCAAATGCCACAGCCATATCATCCCCATCCTGGAGGCCCAGGTGCCCAGGCCCTTCCCCCAGACCACGAGAAGCTGTTTCCCAGTGACGTCTTCCCAAACTGCTCCAGGACACACGCACCTTGACTTTGCTAGAGGACAGCGAGAGGCCCTTGCCGCCGGCTGGGGTGCGCAGGGTGACAGGGTAGAACTGGCCCTTGTTGAGGTAGGCCATGGGTGACTCACCGGCCTTGATGTGGATGGCTTTGGGGGAGCCCAAGGTGTACTCGAAGTCACTGTAGGGGTAAGAGGATGGTGAGGTAGGCTCAGGCAGGGTAGACAGGGGCAATGGGACAGGAGCCTGGAGTCTGTTATGGACTAGCTGGGCCTTAGTCTCTACATTTGGTGGGGGGGTCTATCAAATGGCTGTTAAGTAATACTCTTGCTCAGGCTGGGGAGATGGTTCAGTGGTTATAGGCACTTGCTTGCTGAGTGTTTCTCTTGCTGAATAAGGAAGACATGGTTAAAATCAGAGAACCCAGAGAGGTGACAAAGCCACAGGGGACTAAGGACAATGAGCTTCAGGTTTTCTTTTAGGAAATGGGTTGAGATGAGGTCTCCCCATGTAGCCCTGGCTGGCCAGAACTATATAGGCTAGCCTCAAACTTGCAGCAATCCTCCTGCCTCTGTCTGAGTGCCAGGATTACAAGCATACCCACCAGGCACTGCCTCGACAGCCCGAGTTCTCATGGTACAGAGTATGGAGCTCCCTTGCACAGCCCAGAAACAGACTGTGGAAATCATTCTTTCTCCTTTCATTTGTCTTTGCTCCAACTTGTAATCCACTCATCAGGCCTACTATGTTCTGGGGTTAATGTGAGACTCTGCTTCTGCCCAGGTGGCTAAGGATTCCAGGGTACCAAGTTACCTTTTCAGGTTAGGATAATCCTCTGGACATGAAGGTTCTGGGGATGTTTTCAGGATATCTGGGAAGAGCAGTGACTGTAAAGAAACGTAACCCCAAGAAAATAAATGACCATGTTTGGGTTTTAGGGGCCTTAGCCCCAGGTGTGCATGTGTGCAGTCGTGCAGGGCACAACTTGGACAATGGTACATGGCCGCCCTTCCTCTGCTCTAGGACTCTTTCTTCCATGAATTACAAAGCTTTCCCCGTCTATCTCTCCTACACATGCACGCATATGTCCAGCGGTGATGTGAAGGTACAGGGGTATGCTCTCACCTCCTGTGGGTCATCTTTGAAGGTGCTGTCTGGTTGCCAGCGCTGTGTGGGTGGCACCCCGTGAATGCTCTCAAACAAAGAGTTGAGGGAGCCATTATCATACACATCACTGGTAGGCAAGAGGTAGCTGTCCACAGAGCCAGTTTCCAGCTTGCTGGGCCCTGGGGGGAGGGCAGTGGCTTTGTTGGGGGCAGGCACAGTCCCCTCCAAGCTCAGCAGGTTGTTCTTCTTGAGCTGGTCTGGGTATTCTGGGCTTCCAGACACATTCTCTGTCAGGAATTTCATGAGGTGCGTGGGGCTCTCGAGGGGGGCAAGGTCTGCCTCATAGTCCATGCTGTTGTAGTACCTGGGGAGGGAGGAGAGAAAAGTGAGACTCACCTTTCTAGGGAGGGGGGCCGTGGCTGGACTGAGAGTACTATTATACTGACCCCTGATTCTATGTAAGGCTTCCGCCCTCCAGCATTCAAGAAGGTAGACTCTAAACTAGACTCTGCTGCAGGCCGGTTTGTGAGAGGAGGATGTGGGTACAGCACCTCATAAGCTCAAGGTCGAGGAACCAATGTCTGTTTTATCTATTGCAGGTCATAGTAATTTTAAAAATCTGAAAATTTAATCATTTCTTTCTTAGCCAAACTTCCCTGTGTCAAAATGTTCCCATGTCAAAATAAGTGGCGTGTATTTGGGAGGGGACTATGTGCCTGTGATACAGTTAATATATATTTATTATTATAACATCTAGAAGGGTGAAGGGGGTAGAGTGTAAGACTGTAGGTCATCTTTATTTTTTTACTTTAAAAGCTTCTAGAGAGTTAAAATCTTCTGCAAGAAACAGGAGTTGCTCTTGTAATCAAGACTTAGTAATTCAGATGTGCCAGCCGTGCAGGGAGCCAGCCACGAGCTTACTCTGGCCCCACAAAGAAAGGCAATGTCCAGATTTCCATTGGCCAGGAAGGAGGAAGTAGAGAAGAGGGGACAGACCTCCTTAGTCCCCACCAGGCCATGCACATCATTTGGGCTGCTTTCTGGAAGGAAAAGAACATTGTGGCCTGAGGCACTGATGCCAGGCCAAGGCAGAAAGCTGAGGGAAGAAGTACGGGAACTCAGCTGTCCCCTCTCCCTCCCCAGGAGACTTGGGGAGGAGGATATGGAGCATGGACAGAAAAGCTGCCTCCGGGCCTTTCCCACTCTGTGGCTTTGAAGTTTGTTTTCAGTAAATACCAGCCCACATGGCTCTGAGGAGAGGGTGTGTGTATGTTTCAAGCAGCTTCATTATGACTTCTCAGGAAGGCTCTTTGGCTGTTCTTCTGCTATTACTGATTACCTATTTTATTTATCTTTTTGAAATCTGTTTTCATGTAGCCCACGTTGGCCTTGAAATCTCTATGTAGTCCAGGATGGCCTTGATCCTTCCTCCTGCCTCTACCTTCCAGGTGCTAGGATTATGGGTGATCACCACCATGCCTGGTTTATGCAGTGCTAGGGATAGAACCCAGGGCTTCATCCATGTTGGGCAGCACTCTACCCTAGCCCAATCACACTGGCATAAGGACAGAAAGAATCCAGACTTGTTCATGAGCCCCAAGAGGTACTGTAGGCCACAGCACTGCACCCCAGGCCTAATGGGCACGGAAGCCTGCATTGAAGGGAGCAGGGTGGAAGCAGGCTCAGAGTGACCCCAGCAACCTCACCTCTTTCCTTGGTCGTTCCGGCCACCAGTGCTGGAGGACAGTATCCGTTTCTCCTTGGGGCCCTGCAGGGAAAGGAAGGAAGGATGGATAGGTGATTCTTGGCTTGGGTATTGAGAGTCTCTCCCCTTCCTGTGGCCGTGGTCAGGCCCAGGCTTGAGAAGCACACAAGACCTTCAGGCTGGGAGACACTCTGGCCACCATTCAGTGTGAGCCCCAGGTTGCAGAGTGGGACCCAAGCATGGCAGTTAAGGGAATGGAATTTGAAGTTAGACAAGCTGGCTGACTTCCTGGCTGTGTGACTTAAAAGTGCTGTGTGACTGCACCTCTCTGAGATTGTTTCTTCATATGTCGTCACACCTACTTCAGAGTGAGTATAAAGAATGTATTAATAAAAAGAATACTTTTATATTTTTTAAGAGAGAGTACTTTCTATGTGCTAGACCTCCAACTAAATGTCTCTACTCACTAATTTAACCTATTCGACACGTTGGGATCTTATGAATCTCATCATAAAAGGTGGGAAAATGAGGGAGAGCCAGAGAGACTGCTGTCTCAGGGCTTAGAAGCACAGACTACAAATTAGACTTCTCAGTTCCCTCTTAGACCTACCACACACTGGCTATGACCTTGGGCAAGACACTTGCCACTTCCGGATCTCATACTGTCACCTGTAAAAGCACAGCTTTGAGCAGTGCTGGGTGCTCAGGCTATTTCGATGTGACTTCTCATGATTATAATATTGTTCTACTTCCTTTGTCCCTAAGGTTGAGAAAGCTACCTCCAAGACCCTGATCCAGTCTAGTGACTCCAAAGCCTGGTTTCAGTCATTCCCACAGGAAGGCAGGCCTGGCTTTCACTGCCCACATACCACCAGACTAGGCTGCATGGTCCACAGGCTGCTGGGCTCAGAGAGTTTCATTACAAGACCCTGCCACACTTCACCTGAGAGCTGCTCCCACCATCAGGGCCCCAAGAAGAGTTTCTTCCTGAGAGAGGTGATGCCAGATTGATTTTATGGTCCAACTTCACCCTGTAAACCCCAGTAGCCATTTTAATTCCCTTCCAGTAGCCTGTGCTGGGTAGCATGGTGATGCCAGTCTATTGGAAGAGGCCAGCAGGGGACCCAGACCACACCAGGATGGAGATGAGACAGGCTGGGCCTCCCCCACCCAGAACCACATGTCCCACCGTTCCTGGGCCTATGTCATTCAGAACAGGTGTGTGGGAGTGGTAGGGAGTTGGGGATGATTCCAGGGACAGGGTCAAAAGGATGCTGAGTTGAGGGGGGGTTGTGATGGCCACGCTGGGTACCCATCCAACCAATCCATGTGCAGTGGGTAGCAGACTGCGCAGGCTACTTGTCCTGCCCTCCACAAGCTACCTCATGGGGAGATGGAGAAGTGAATACAGCATTTTGAAGGAGAGAGGTAAGAGGGGGAAGACCCAAGTCACTGGTGGTCCAGAATGGAGACCCATGAGAGAATGAGATGATATTTAGGCTGAGCCCTAGGGTTTAGTCAGGAGATAGAGAAGGAGCCAGGAAAGGAAACAGCAAGTGCCAAGGGCCCAGGGGTGAGAGACTAGAGGTAGGTGGGTATTGGTTTCATGGTAGGCTGCTGAGAGCCTTGAGGCTTAAAACCCGAGACACACTGTCAGTGCCCTGGGGACACCCTGAGTGGTGAGCCTACCATGTAGTAGTCGTACAAGAAGCTTAGGGCTGCGACACTCTCATCGTCCCCATTGACTCTCATCATGGCCTTGGTGGCAGCTGTCAAGGGGTTCTCCAGGTATGTCTTCCAGGCCTCATCCTCATTAGTGTAGGGAAACTTCTGGAAGTTCACTGAATCATTTTTCAGCAGCCGCAAAGACCTGAAACTGTAGGTAGATGAGAGTCACTTTTAGATTGTACCAGAGGAAGGTCCCTAAGGAGATAGCTAGTGTCCAAGAATTCAGTGGGTTACCAGCTCTGGAAACTTAATGCCACCTCACTACCATCAGGCAGTGTGGGGCAATGAATGGCCACGAGTGTCTGAGCTAAGTCAATGCCAAATGCCATATAGAAGCTGCAGAGCTGGTGCCTTAGTCCCCTCACTTAAGGCACGAGGGCTATAATTATAGCCCACCTTGCAAGGCCTCCTAGGTGATTCCATAAAATGCAGCTATGGCAGGTACTGTTCACAGATCATCCTGACAGTGCTGTGCTGAAAAGAACGAAATTTCCAGAAAACCCAGCATGCCTTCATTTTAAAGTTGTCTTGAGACCAAAAGGTATAGAGGGGACCAGATTACTTGCCCGTCAAGGAGAAATCGTGGCAAAGGACACAATACTGGGGCAGGGAAGCTTGTGGGCGGTACCTGGACCTGGGAAATGGCATTTCAGATGGACATGCACTGTAGTGTCTCCACAGCTGCTCCCATGCCAGGCACTAGACTTGAACACTGAGGTGAACACAGAGGCCAGAAGACCTGGGTGCTGCGCTGAGAAGCTTAGACAAACATGGGGCACTGTAGCCCAGAGGCTGGCCATGCAGGCTCATCAGAAAGGGTCAGAAAAGGCTTTCTGGAGGAAGAAGGTGTTTTAGCTGGGAACACAGCACTGGGGATGATTTCACTAAGAAATAGGTGAGGAGAAGCAGAACTGGGGATGCTTATGCAAAAATGAGGACGACAAAAGTCATATCTAGCAGGAATGGCACTCAAGAGAGGAGAATCATAAGTTCAGGACCAGCCTGGGATACAGAGTGAGGCTGTTTCAAAAACAAAGCACAAACAAAAGATAATCATAATAAGTAACCTGTGCCAAGCAGTGGCCATGTTTCAGGCCTAAAGTACTTTCTAGGTACTTTCTGTGAGTTATCATGGTGTTTAGGCAGGTGCCAGCATTATGTCTATTTTATGGTGGAAGAAACAAGCTCAGAAACTGGAGGGAGTTTTCCAGGGTTTCAGTAGAGGAGTGGCTCAGAAGGGCCTCAGGCTAGGCAGGGGGATGCTTTGGGACAAATGTTCTCACACTTGAGCTGCAGAAGGATGTGATAGGCTGGTTCAAATGTGATTGTTGGGCTACCCAATCCTAGAGTCCTTTCTTTCCTCTTTTCTTTCTTTGCTTTTCTCTGAGTCAGGGTCTCATATAGACTAGGCTGACTTTTGACTTGCTATGACCTTGAACTTCTGATCCTCTTGCATCTACCTCCCAAGTGCTGGGATGATAGGTGTGTGCTACCACACATGTAATAAGCTGCCTAATTAGTGTTAGAGATGGAAGCCAGGGCTCCATGCATGCCAGACAAGCACTCTACTAATTGAGCCTTATCCACAGCCCAGAAGTTTCTGATTCCCTCACTCTAGGGTGGCTGAGATATTTGTATCTGTAACAAGGTCCCTGGTGCTCCTGCTGCTGCTTAAGAATCACCAAGAAGGCACATGGGCTCAGTCATGTGCAAAGCTCTGGCCATGTTCATTTTGGAGCTTAGGGGGTGTGGAGGAAGCAGGAAGTGAGGGAAGGGGCTGCCCAGTCCAGAATGAAGTGGGTGCTCCCGGGTCTGCTGGTGTCCCAAAGTCTCTTTTTCTATGTGACTGACTCACTCATCCAAGCTAGAGGCCCAGGAACAACGCCCGAAGCATCCCTGATGCTCTCCATCCTTACATCCTTAGAGTACTACCCCGTAAAGATCGTTTGCCTTAACTTACAGATGCAGAAACATGAGACTCAGAGACAAGAAAACACCCAACTTCACAATCAGGATTTTATTTTTGAGACAGGGTCTCACGTATCCCAGGCTGGCCTCAAACTTCCTGTATAGCCTTGAACTCTTGATCCTCCTGCCTCTACCTCTTGAGTGCTGGGGTTACAGACAGACTTTTGTGCTGGGGATTGAACCCAGGACTCTGTGCATGCTAGGCAATCACTCTACCAACTGAGCTCACAATCAGGATTTAAACTCAGGCTTGTCCAACACTGAAGCCAAGTGCTTTCCATGGAGCCAACAAGCTTTGCCATGATGCAGGAGTACAATCTGTGCCACAGCTGGAAGCTGGCAGACCCATAGGTGGGTGAGGACCTTTGCAGAAAGTGCCACCGGCTGCCTAGGGGCTCAGGCCCACAGCTTCTCCCGGCAGCAAGGCCAGACTCAGACACACAGGAAGGGCAGCTGCTCCCGAGCTCCATCCAGGGCAGTGTCTCTGTCCCACTGGGCCCCAAGGCATGGGGTGCTGGGCCCTGAGAGGGCTGCTGAAGAAACAGTCACACAGGAAAGAGAAATGATAGAAACCTTCCTGCTCTAGAGATGTGGAAAGGGAGGCACACCCCAAGTTTCTGCTGCTATAAATCAAGAGGCCTCAAGACAAAGGAGTGCAGAGGCCCCTCCTAGCTGCCCCTGGGCCTGGGGTTAGAGGCACTTACTGAACAAGCCCAAGGTGGCCTGCTGGGCCCGAGGCTACAAGGAACTCTCAAACTAAGGAGACATTGGAAAAGGGGGATGTTTGATGGAGGCCCCTTCCCCACTAGTCAACATGGCCCTACAGTATTCACTTTCTTTCTCATTTGTAGACAAGGCTCATGACAGTGCCCACCATGTAAGTACACCCACATTAGAAAAAACTCTGTTTAGAGATGTGCCTAGTATGTCTAATGCATGCACACCACACCAGTACATAAGTGCCTAATGTATGCATACTATGCCAGTAATAACAAGTGCCTAATGCATGCATACCACACTAGTACCTAATAAATACTAGACATTGAGAGGCTGCTGTGTTACCAGACCTGATCACACGGCACAGTGGCAGATCTGGGCCTCTGGTCTGGATCTGCTGACTGGGAAATGAATGTTCTATCATCTGACCCTTTTTGGTTTTCCTTTTCAGAAGTTTAGGTATCTGTCATCTGGCATTTTCAAATGCAATTTGTTTTTCTTGATTTCCACTCCTCATCTTACTCCTAACCCCATCTCCCCACTTCAGTTCACATGCCACATGTATCCTTTTGTCCTTCCCTTACCCCTTCCCTGACCCTTTTTGAAAAAGAAATTTAGAAGACCACAAAGTTATACCCCCAAACAAAAGAATAATGTTTTCCGTTCATCTGGGGATGGGAGCAGGAAAATAATATTTTCCTGGTCTACAAGGTTCTGATTCCTTCATAAACAGCTGCATGCGTACCTTTTAAAAATGCATCTATGTGTGTGCATTCATGCTTGTATACGTGTATGTGAAGGCCAGGGGACAACTTCAAGCATCATCCTCAAGAACACCATCCACTTTCTCTGATGCAGTCTCTCACTGGTCTGGAGCTTACCAAATAGGCTGGACTGCCTGGCCAGTACACCCAGGGACCTTTCTGTCTCTACCTCCCCAGTGCTGAGATTGCAGATAGGCCCCACCATGTCTGGCAATTTTACATGGGTGCTGCGGTTTGAGCTCAGGTGCTCATTCATGCTAGTGAGGCGAGCACTTCATTGACAGATGTGTCTCTTCAGCCCCTCTGTATCTTAAGCATTTGCCAAAGGCAGACATGATGGCAACTGTTTGTGCATGATTGGTCATCTTTCACAGACAACAGGAGCAGGCACCAACACTCCCTTTACAGAGACTCTAAGCAGTTCATTCAGCAGAAATGCTGGACTCTTAGGATGGAGCCCTTAGCCCTTGTGTTAGCCTCCTTTCTAGATGTCTTTCCTAGTCTGGGAGTTTTCCTCCTCTGGACTCTACTGAACCAGTTCTCCACTACATGGTGCAAAGGAATTTCTCACCCACACAGACAGGAAGACTGAGTGGGAAGGTGAGGTGGTGGAAGGGTTTCTGGAGGAGGCCGAGAGGCGTGGAAACCTGGTCTCCATGTTCTCACTCTCAGCCCAAGATGAGGCATTTAGCTTCCTAGGAGCCTTGAATGTGCACAAGGGCAGTATTGACTTGTGTGCCCAATCCTGAAATGAGGAGCTCTAGACTCTGCACTCCCTGACAGACCCCAAGGAGGGCTAAGGGCCCAGTGCGTGAGGAGCCCATAACCCCCAGGAGCAGTTATGGGCTAAATGTGAAAAGGGATCCAAGATTAGCTTTATTCATGCGTGAGAGGCTAGAATGAAGGGGAAACCAAGTGACTCCAGTTCTATGAGGTCACTTTCCTTAGTGCTAGTGTCCAGCACAGAACCCCTGAGCCATTAGAAGATGAGGGCATGGGGAACTGGTGGGAGAAAAGAGCTGGCCTTGGGCAACATATGTGACCTCAGGTCTCTACCAGGACACAGCACAGCAGAACCTGGTGCACCAAGGGAGGAAGTAGCACAGCCCATGGGCTTGACAGCATTGTGTCCCTGAGTGAAGTACCCAGCCTTACTTCCTGAGCTTGCTTCCTCATCTGTTAAATGGGTCTACTGAGTGTTTTGGTGTGCCAGTCAGGGGCATCTAGCCCTGGGAAACCAGCCAAGACCAAGACAGATAAGGCTCAGCTCCCATGGAATTTTCAGTCTAATTGAAGAAGACAGACCATAAACACATAGGTGAGTTAATTTTAGTTCATGATAAGTGCTGGGAAGAACATGAATGAGAACACAGTAATATGACAGAGAGTCACCAGGGGTGGCTACTTGAGTAGAGTTAATCTTTGGTTGTTAGGAGAATTAAATGCATTAACATAAGAAATGTGCTTAGCATAGAGCCTGCCAGCAATAATGGCTCTGTAAATAATGGCCATCATCACCACCATCATCATCCCAGAGCCCCAGAATGAGAGTAAAGAGGAGACTCTGCCTGAGGTCCTCAAATTATCACACCTCTCTGTGCCTCCTGTCTACAAACCAGGTTCTGTGTCAAAAACAAGAGACGGCGTAATAACCCCTTGCTTTGCCTTATCTCTCAGAGCCTCCCAACTACATGGTATGTTATTATTCCTACTTTAAAGACCCCGCAATAGACAACAGAGAGTAGGAGACCTGGGATCTGGCCTGGGAATTCTACCTTTCCACACGGGATATAGGAGAGGAGAGCCAAGGCAAGATCAAAGGCCTCAGTTTGGGTTGGGCCTACTGTGTGTCAGGTGTGGCCAAATGCTTTGCATATGTCATGGTGACTCAAGGAAGGCCAGTCCACAGAGGAGGAAACTCAAGCCCTGGATTTGATAATCCTCATTTGCATAGTGTGTTATATTTTTCAGCATGTGTCTGTCATACATATGTCATACCTAGGATCTTGCAATGCCCTGGAAATAGGGAGGGAAGAGATGACTGTTCCTGTTTGATAACAGGAAAACACCATGGGCCACAGGCAGTACTGAGGCGATCGCCAGCTCCCAGCACCAAGAACCTTCACAAAGCCTCCACCTCAGAGCCTCTCAGTCTGCCTTTTCCTCCACTTAGGAGAGAACTGAAAAATCAGGTTAAAAGAAACCAGCTCCAGGAATGGCCAGTAGGGCTATGCAAACTGCCCAGGCAGGGGTACAGCTGCCCATGGCCTCAGCCTGCATGCACCCTTCACCATTCTGGGCTGGAGCAGGGAGGTTGAAAGAGGAAAGGCAAGGCTTCATCCCAGCAGGCCCTTGACTTGCAATGCTCACTGCTCTGGAGACTAGGTAGATACTTACTGTCTGCCATTAAATGAGACCCTTTCCTGTTGTTTCCTTCTGTTAGAATCTTAGCAGTTCAGGGTAGAGATAGACCTCAGAAACCGAATCCTAGAGAAGTGTAGACTTGCCCAAAGACATACCGCACAGAACAGAACTGGGAAGCAAATCTCCGAGCAGCCTATCCAGTGCTGAGTTCAATCACTGCCCATGTTATAGGTGTATCAATAACTCAGAGGTGTAAGTCTGGGCTCTTAGTTTAGCAGAATGGGAGAAAACCCACGATTGAGGGAACAGCCATAGCTCGGCCTATAGAGGAGACTGGTCCAGGACAGAACCTGTGAGCTGGGTCCCTCTGCCTCTAGCCTGAGGAGGAAGAGTTTCAGGGGCCACCTGAGCTGGGTGTTGACACCCAGATACACCCAGTCAGTGAGTTGCCAAACCCAGCTGTGAGCCACCCAGCCTCATTAGTGGTGATCAATCACACTCACTAGTCACCCACAGGGAGGCCCTGCCACAACTGTTCACAGAGGAAGCATTTTTCAGCCAGCCCCACGCAAGGTGTTCCTGGGCATGGCAGGGGTGCCCCGGGGTTCTTGTGCTTGCCAGTGGCCCATCTGGTTTTCTGGATGCTCAGGTTGTGAAATGTGCCTTATGAAATGGGCTGTGGGGGATTTTTTTTGGGGGGGGGCTCATTGGGGAAATGGAGTACAAGGCATGGTTCTGTGGTGACCCCAGTATGAATGAAGTACCCCAAATCCAGAGCTGGTGTACCACAGAGCTTTACAGAGCTGGGTTCTAGTTCACCTGTGCTACTTACAAAGCACTATGACTTTTATCAAGAAACTTGACATCTCTGTGCCTTGGTTTCCTTGTCTATAAAATGTGGGAAGATGAGACTATTAAACCCACAGAATTATTAAAGCTACTATGCATTAGGGATTACCAAGTGTGGGGTGCTAGCTAAATAATTTCTAGTCGTCTTCTTTAATCTTTGCAACAACTTTGTGGGGTATTACTGGTGGAAGATGCAATGTGATAAGGTGGGTAAAGTTATCTGCCTGGTGCTGGCACATAACGTGAACTGTGATTATTACCACTAATACGTACTCTGTGGGGCAGCCCTCGTAAAGTGCACAGTTCACAGCTTCGCTTTCCCTCCCTGTCAAATGGATCATTTCATCCTAACAGAAGATGCAGTCCCAATGCTTAAGAGATTCCAGGCTAAGACTACGCTCTAGCAGCTTCCTCATCTGGATCCAAGCTGGCAAAGTGAGGGCTGTCAGGCTCCAGCCAACACTCCTGGCTGCATGTAAATTAATTGCGTGTCATTTCCTAATTATACCAGAAACTCATTTTCTGCCCTTTGAAAATTTCTCTCCTGGATGGGACTTTTTCATGTTTTATTCTGCTGGTTTCTTGCTTGTTGTTCAACTGAGATGTCAAAAAAGAAAAGAGAAAAAAGAAAAAAATTCATCTCTAGCTCAGATTGCTACATGCCTTCATTCATTCACCCACTGATTCATTCAATGTCCCTTCATTCATTCATTCACTGATTCATTCAACATGTGTTGAGAGTCAGTTTGTATCAGACAGAGTAGGTACTTAGCATTAGACCCAAAGGTGAATCCCATGCTGCCTCTACCCTCCAGAGCTCCCAATTCTTGCTGCCCCCTCACCTGTTCCACCCGAGGTATAGAGGAATAACTCCAAACATCAGTAAGCTAAATGCCATTCAAGACTTTCACTGGGTCAGTTGCTGTGGTCTTTTAAGGAGTGGGAGGGAAGACACGAGAAGGGGAAAGCAGAGTCGGCCCTGCACCCTCTCGCCCACGTCTCGGAAGGTGGGTGTTTTTATCAGCTTTATATATACAGAACTGACATGGGGAGCTTGTGGGAAAGTTATTGGATCTATAGGTGGCAGAGTTGGGCTTTACGTGCAGGTGTGACCCTGGAGCAGGGCCCTTGGTCTGCTGACTCAGCAGTGACAGGCAGGTCAGTGGGAGGACCTTCAGAACCTCCTGCCTCCCAATCCTCTGTCTGGTCTTCTAGGCCAATAGTTCTTAGACTTAAACACACATCAGAATCACTGGAGGGCCTGTTAAAACACATAATGCCCAGCCCCAACCCCAGAGTTTCTGATTTGTTAGATCTAGAGTAGGTCTAAGAATTTGCATTTCCAAGTTCCCATGTTTACTTTTGGTGGTGGTGCCTGGGATGAAACTCAGGACCTTGTACCTATCAGGTAAGCATCTGAGCTATATCCGTAGTCACAGGGACCACATATCGAGAACACTGTTCTAGGTGAACCAATAATTATCTCTTCCCCTTCTTCATTTCAAAAGTAACACAGGCTTGTAAAATGCAATTATATAAGATGCGAATCGGGCGTAGTGGTGCACACCTGTAATCCCAGCACTTGGGAGTCTGAGGCAGGAGGGGGTCATGAGCTGGAAGCCACCCTGGCCTTTTAAGTGAGTTCCAGGATAGACAGATCCTGTCTCTGAATGAAGTGTGAGTGAATGAATGAGTAAAAGGAAGAAATGAATGCAGAATCTACAGAGAAATAGACGAGAATTCATTCACATTATTTCACTAAAGAAAACTCCTGCTAACCATTCCTCATAGTTCCTAGTCCATTTCCATGTCTCAGGATATAAGAAGCTTGAGTCTTTGGTTAAGGACCCAAATGAGATCCCAGCTCTTCCATGAATTCTTGGCTAAGCCTCAGCCTTTACAATTAATTCCCCATCCCTCTCTGGGTTGCTGGGAGAGATGCAGGAGATGACAGAGTATCTGATCTTGATCAACGTGCCCTGGCTTTGCTTGGAGGAACGGAGGTTGCGTGGCCCCGAGCCCTGCCGCTAGCTGGGCCACACCAGAGCAGCCGCCCACCCTAGGGCTGCCTCACTCCGGGCCCACTCCGCCCGTGTTTTTACAGCCCCAGCTTAATGAGGGCTTTTAACTTTTCATTCACCAGCAGCGTAACTCCGACTTTTAATAACACACCTCGTGCACGACAAAAATTTGCTCCTGGCAATCATGGTTTCGACCACAAAACCGCAGGGGGCGGCGTTCCTGGTTAACTCTTTCCGCGCCGGGCAGTGTGGAGCCAGCCTGCGCTGCCCAGGTCAGATGGGGGGCTGGGTCTGTTCTGGGGTCCCTCCACACCCTCTGGCGTCACAGACCTCCCTCCCTCCCGCTCTGGGTGGCTCCAGGAGACCATGGCGCCATGTGCTAGCCCTACTATGTGCAGGGGTCCTTCCCTCAGCAGGGCAGGCCGGGGGGTGCTGTGGGACCCTCGGGGTACCCCGAAGGGATGGAAGCTCACGGGACATCCTGCTCTTGGGGGAACCTCGGCACCCAGGCTAGTCCGCACCGGGGCCCCGGGCGAGCGTCGTCCACTCCGGAGATCCCGTGGCCGGCAGTGCGCAAGCGCAGTTTTCCTGCGAGACCTCGGGCCGCCGCCCCAGGATGCCTTGCGGTCGGGTCCTGGCCTGGGGGCGCCCGGGCGACCCCCAGCCTTCCTTTGCCGCCCTGCCCGGCTTCCGTATCCCCCCCCCCCCCGCCAGGTAGGTACCCACCCGAGAGGTCTGGTTTGACAGATGAGGAAACTGAGGGTCAGGTTGGGAATGGCAGCATTGAGTCAGATGCAGGCTGTTCATTCTGCGAGGGCTCCAGGTGGACATTTGGACCAGGACAGCGACACCAGGAGTTCAGAATTTGCAAGCCAAGCACTTGTTAGCACATCCCCCTCCCCCCCCAGGATGGGGACAGCTGAGCCCCCAGGCTAATTATAATCTCAAATGGTGGCTTTCCAGTCGGTCTGCAATTACTCAGCAGGTACCACACTTAAAAAGAAGTCTCCACTGTCAGCATCAGACTTCAAACCCAAGTCATTAAGAAGACAAGCAGAAAACTTTTCTGCTCAGGTGACCCAGCTTCAGGACACATACCTCCTGAGGAGCCACGTGAATAGATTTCTGTTTGAAGACTGTAGTGGTAACCAGCGCGTCTAAGTGTGATGGAAACAAGTCTCACATGTTTGTGTGCATCCAAGGAATGGAAAACCTGAAAGCCCAGAGGGTCCAAGAAATGCCCAATTGCTTATTTCTACATGAAGTAAGAATGGCGTTAGGCGTTAAAGTATCACTATTCTAAAGTTGAAGCCCATAACAACTCCACAATGGGAATACTTCTACTGGTCAAAATTCACAGGTGAGGAAACTTGAGACCCAGGTAAAGTAACTTGCCTGAAGTCACACAGATCATAAGTGACAGCACTATGCCCCTACTCTTATTCTGGTTGGAGTCCAATTGTCAACACATTGTCAACCCAGGAATCCATTTTATATATAAACCTGATGCCAGGAACCTCCGCGAACGTACTGTGAACACAGTTGGCTAACCCAGAAGAAGCCGAAAGCCAGCTGTTATGATGAAATCCCATCTGCAATCAGGAACAACCAAGTGTTCTCTGCCTGCAGGTTAAGTTCTTAAAATAATTTATTGAGGAGAAACTTGAAACAAGAGATTTCTAATTTTTGTCTCTGCCCACTCAAAGGGTAGCAAGAAAAGGAAAGTTGATGTTTAGGAAGTCTGGCTTCTCTTGCCAACCCCATACCTCCAAGTAATAGCAGCCAGATCCCAGCCTCATCCCACCTTCTCTGAGATGTGGGTCTGAGCAGGGGCCCATAGTGAGGTCAGCATCTGCCAGTCGGGATTCCAAATCCCAGATGTGGGCAGGAATGCACCTGTATCCTGCCAAGCAACAGAGATGACCTCACCAAACACCACTCCTCAGCTTCCCCAGCCTTAGAACTGCCTCTGGATAAAACTGACCACACTTTATTGAACATGTCTTCAGATCTTGACTCCTTGCAAGCAGTTTACAACCTTTAACACGCTCACCTCTCTCAAGAACCCTACAAAGCATTCTTTCCCCCCATTTTCCAGATGAGGAAAATGAAGCTCAGATAAGTTGAATGATACAGCTTGGGAGAGTCAGAACCTGAACTGGAACCCAAGGCAAGCCCTCCCCAAAGAGCGCACATTTAACCGCCACACCATAACCTTCCCGCTTGGGATTGTTCCAACTCAACAAACAAGTCACTTTAGAGAAACCCAACTCTGCCCAAGACAGCTCCTAGAACCACCTCAAAGAAGTTCCTTTTGGCAAGAGAGAAGGCCTCTGGAGCTGGGGCTGTCTCTGATTTCCAAGGTCTTCAGAAGAGTATCAAAAGACAGTGCCAAAACCCTTCACAGTTTCAGTCCTGTGTCTCCCTGCCTGGCTCGAAACTGCTCAGCAGAGAGGATGAGAAAAACTATTTTCCCAGGGAAACAGTCAGCTCTAGCTTGAGACCCGGGCTTGCCCCAACACGCGGACGCAGAATCGTCAGCCCATTCATTTACCCTTACAAATTGCCGTGTGAATCCTGGCGCCGGCCTCCCTCCCGGCTCTTCCCCCTCCTGGAAAGCCCAGCCAACCTCCGCGGGCCTGGGAGCGCAAGGCATCCATCCGCCTGTGTTTACTCACTCAAGTTCATTCGACATCCTGCTCGCAGGCTCCAAGGTTCTATCGGCACCGAGGCTCTGCTGTCCACTTGTCTCTAATTCTTGCCTGACACAGACATTCCCTGCCTAGGGAAGTGTTTGATTTATGTTGAGCTTTGGGTGCGGGGATTTTTGCTGACAGCAGGTTCCCCACGGTGGCGTTGGCGCTGATTGGCTGTAGGTACAGGTGCCTACGACTGCAGGTATACCTCAGCAGGTGCAGCTGTTAACTCTTGGCCCACTAGTAGGGGCGGAGCCATGGGGGGCTGGTTGGGTGGAGCTGGCCAATTCCTTCCTTGGTGAGGGGGTGGGGGGCGGAGAGGAGGGAGGAGAAAAATGTTGGGAAGACACAACCCGACTAGAGGAAAAATACAGGGACAAACAGATACTTGGTTTAAAGAAAACCTCTGCCTGTTTCTAGTTAGTATCCTAGATTCTAGAAACATCCCTCCTCCCGCACACCTGATTCCTTGGCCCCATCTTCTCTACTACTGGAGCATCTCACAGGAGACAGCGGGTGGGTCTCTGTAAGCCCCCTTTCTTTCCTTCAGGACTTTCCCCTTAAGGTAACATTCTTAAGTAATAGTTTAGTTATTTAAGTCATTTCGGTTGATTCTCACAGTTACCCACTATGGTGGTCTCCTCCTCCTTCCCCCAACCCACACACTTTATAGAAGAGGGAAGAAATGGGGTGGAGAGGTGCCGTGACTTGCCTAAGGGTGCAAGCTACTGAAGAGCTCCAGTCGGGTCTGCAGTTATCTCAGAGTCTAGCTGGTCCTTGAAGCCAGTGGCCTCAATCGACAGACTTGAGCACCGTTGTGTGCAAGGTTTTGTCTGGGTTCTGGGGAAACAGGCCAAAATCCCTGTGTTCAATCTCTCTCTCTCTCTCTCTCTCTCTCTCTCTCTCTCTCTCTCTCTCTCTCTCTCTCTCTCGTGTGTGTGTGTGTGTGTGTGTGTGTGTGTGTGTGTGTGTGTGTTGTGTGTGTATGTGTGTGTAATAGGGCAAGGGCAGTCTTTCATTTGATGTGATACCAATCTGAACGGGATGTGGGCAAACCACATGCCTCTGGCCAGCCCAGAATAGATGGAAAAGTTGAAGGTGGCCGTCTCTCAGGCCTTGGCTGGCTGGTCATTTGACATGCTTCCTTCTGCCTCGGGAGCCAGGGAGAAGTTAGGCACTGTGAGATGAAGTGATGGTAGATTGCATTCTGTGAACGAACACCTATAAAGTAAGCTGGACAAAGCCAGAATGCCCACAGACAGGACAAAGCTTCATCGTGATCAAAGCAAATCATCCTGAGATCTTATTTTTACCTTTTCTTTCCTCACTCCCACTTGGCACATTATCTCTTTGTTCTGTCTTCCTGGGAAACTCACCTTGGCACTTGCTTTCCCTGTTGAGGAAGACAAGTGAGGTCTCTGCCAATTAGATGGAGATTTTCAGGATAAAGCCAGAATTCAAAGAAGCCCCCTTGGGGGGAGGTAAGGCCTGTGGAGAAGAGGTACTGGGTTTGAGAACAGCCAGTTTGGCTTCACTGGAGGCTGGTGTAGCGAGCACCTCAGGGAGCCCTGACAATAGTGAAGGTCATAATAACTGTGAATAAAGCCACTTCTCAGAACAGCCTCCCCAGTAACCCATGCCAATAGACATTCAGTTACTGGGTACCACACCACTTTATTTGTGTTATCTACAAAACCCTCTGGACTTTTTAAATAGTTTTCTCATTAATTATCTCCCCTTTCTCTGGAATATTAACTTCATAAGATCAAAGGCCTTGTCTGCCTCAACTCTGGAGTGCTAACTACAGTGTCTGACTCCCAGTAGGTGCTTGCTATATCCAGCATTGTGCCAAGCCTTCATATGCATTATCTAATTTCTTCTTTATTATCTCCATTTGTAGATGAGGCAGCAGGTACAGAGAGACTGGTTACTACAGGGCCGAGGCAGAGCTAGAGCTGGGCTGGAATCTGCGAGCAGCCTCAAGGGATGACTGGTGTCACTGGAACTGCAGAGTTCGCTATAGGCCAAAGGATGCCACACTTTTCTTTGTAGCTGTCTACCCACTTCATGGAGAGTTTCTGTCACTGTGTTGCAATGGCTGTGGGGTGACTCATGCTGGCTGAGCTCAGGGGGCTGGGATTCCGGGTGGCATGCCCATGCTTGCTAAGCTTTCTAAGTGGGTCCTCTCCTTCTCTCTGGGTCCTGTCTCTGCAATCCAGATCAGCAGTGGGTCTTTTATACAGGAAACCTCCAGAAGGTGCCCTGGTCTGGGCTAAGTAGTCAGGGATGCCAGGAGCCAGTGTGTAGGGTTGCTAGACCTCTCATAGGAGTCCTCCCTCCCAGCCAGGAGGCAAGAGTGGTCCAGACCTTTACTTCCACAGCCTAGAGAGGCCGAAGTTTAGAAGCAACCCTGTCCAAGCCTTGCCGATGCTATTTCCTACTTTGGGGCAGCATTAGCCCACCCAGGGCCAGGTGAGTTGGTACCATTTTTTCTGCCTGGACAGCCCAGTTCTTGGTTTCTCTGTCCAAGAGATTATAAGCAGAGGCCAGCCAATCAGATATAACATAATAATTATACTCACAATAATAACAGTAAACACTGGTGGTTCTACCACAAGCCCTAAGCAGTTAGGGGATAGTATGATTCTAAAACACAGAGCTTGGTTCAAGTCCCAGCCAAACCACTTACTAGTTCCAATGATTTTGGGAAGTGACTTAAGCTCTGAGCCTCAGTTTCCTCCCCTGTAAATACTATAAAAATAGTAGTGGCCCCTTACTGTCTTCTTATACTAAATCAGATAATGTGCAGTACTTGGTAGTTCAGGTGTTAGAAAACTCTCATCGGTCCTCATCACTTAAACCTAGTTTTAAAAAAAATGACAGCTTGATCTTACAAACGAAGAACTTAGACTTAGTTTAAATAATTTGCTCAAAATCAAAAGTTAATAGATAAAAGAACTGAGATTTGAGCCCAGATCTTTCTAGCTCCGTGCTTATAGAATTTAAGTCAGGGAGCATCTTGGGTTCAAGTTTGCCAGACCTCTGGCCACTAAGTGTGTGACTGAGTGGAGCTCCTCTTCTCAGAGCCCAAGTTTCCCTCCCTATGAGACAAGTGAATCACTAAATGGATAGATTTGCATATCTAAAACACTGAGGGTGGTGTGACAGTCAGCTTTCTCCTTCCTGGCAGAAAGAACCCTACCAAAAGCAGCTTGTGGAGGAAAGGGTTTATTTTGGTTTATAGACTCAAGGGGAAACTCCATGATGACAGAAAAAAAGATGGCATGAGTAGAGGTTGGACATCACCTCTGGGCCAACATCAGATGGACAACAGCAACAGGAAAGTGTGCCAAACACTGGCAAGGAGAAGCTGGCTATAAGACTCATAAGCCTGCCCCTAACAACACTATGCCAACAAGGTTCTAGTTCCAAAACTGTCATTAGCTGGGGAATCAAGCATTCAGAACACATGAGTTTATGGGGGACACCTGAATCAAACCACCACATTCCACCCCTGCCCCCCCCATAAACTGATAACTGATGTAAAATGCAGTTCATTCAGTCCAACTTTAAAAATCCCCATAGTTTTTATCAATCCTCATGATATTCAAACATCTCCATAATTCAAGGTCTTTTTAACCAAGCTGTAATACCAAAAAAAAAAAATTAAAAAACAACAACAACATAATGGCACAGAATAAATATTCACACTGCAAAAGATGGCATTGGGCCTAGCAAAGAAATATTGAATGAATACGAGATTTAAAACAATAGGGAAAACCAAATTCTGTAACTCCCAAGTCTGACAACTCTAAACAATGACAAGTCTCCAATAATTCTAGCCAGTGACCAGTCTCTGAGTTCCAATTACACCCCTCCAGCTAGGCTTCTCACAGTCCCAGAAAACTTCATCTAGTGTAGGCAGCTCCTGGCATCCCCATTGGGTCTCCACTGCAACCCACAGTTCATCCTCATGGCTCCATCAGGCCTCCACACAGGAAGTCCAACATACCTGCTTCACACTGCCCATGGCCACGTGACAAAAAAACAAAACCACATTGCAAATCCAATGATCGTCTCTCTTTCCTGCATTTGCTATACTCCATAGCACCAAGTGGGCTACCAATTTGTCAATCTAGGAGTGAATGAAGCTAACCTTGAAGAGCAGGAAAACTTCTTCAGTATTCAGGTCCCTTACTTCAAAGAGTCTGCATTCTTCCCATTGTCCCAATGCAGATCACCTGGCCCAATCTCAATGGTTGTAATCTCTCAAACAGTTACAGCTGAACAGGCAGCAGTTTTAGCCCAAAGATTTCCTTTCTTTCTGCGCCATTTCCATCTGTTCATATCAGTCCATTTCTATGCAAAACAACCCTGCACAAGTTCTCAGGACACAGGCAGGCCAAACACAGCAAGCCTGTCACATAAACTGTTTCTAGACCAGTCCCAACAAAGTTCTTTCTTACCCTCATAAGCAAAACTTCACAGTCCATAGTTACTGCATTCAGGTCTTTCAACTCTGACTAGAACTCACCAAGCTGTACTTATAGCACTGCAGAGTGTCTCTTAGGCTGAGGTTTCAAATCCTTGTACATTCCTTCTGCAAATTAGTTCCAAAAGGCCAAAGCCACAGAATCAGGGTTCTAGCACAATAACCCCACTTCTGGTACCAATTTAACTGTTGTAGTCAGCTTTCTCGTTGCTGGCAGAAAGAACCCTACCAAAAACAGCTTGTGGAAGAAAGGGCTTATTTTGGCTTACAGACTCAAGGGGAGACTCCATGATGGCAGAGAAAAAGATGGCATGAGCAAAGGCTGGATTTCACCTCCTGGACAACATCAGATGGACAACAGCAACAGGAGAGTGTGCCAAACACTGGCAAGGGGAAGCTGGCTATAATACTCATAAGCCTGCCCCCAACAACACTATGCCAACAAAGTTCCAATTCCAAAATTGCCATTAGCTGGGGATCAAGCATTTAGAACACATAAGTTTATAGGGGACACCAGAATCAAATCAAACCACCACAGGTGGATACTTCTGTTCCTGCAGATATGATGTGTCTGGAGGATGGCAAAGTTCTTCATCCGCCCAATTCTGCGAGGCTTGTGACTACCCACCTGCGACAGAAGAGTGTGCCACTCCCCTTTAGGACCGCTGAGCTCAGTAAACACTAAGAGCGGGGCTTCATTGCACGGCTGTCAAGGTTGCAGACCATACAAGTACAGTGCTGCTATTCACTGTCATGGCTCTGCTCACAGCCCTTCCTTTCCTAATACACTAGGATTTCATGATTATCTAAAACTTAATGAAAATCTCTTGGCCTACACAAAAACATTGAAATGACATGTCCAACAATGCTTCTTTGTAGGTACCGAAATGAAAAGGTTTTATTTTTTCCCCGTCTTCTTCCCCTCTACTTGATTAAACTTGCATACTTAGAAATTCTACACAGTTTCCTAGTTTCAATGTCATTAAACTGGACTAGGAGTATAGCTCAGTGGTACAGATTTTGAAGGTCCTGGGTTTGATCCCCAACATTTCCAAAAGTCAATGAGCCAAAATAAGTGCCTGTTGACTAGGTAGCCATTATGTCCTTGTTCTTCCTAGGACAAAGGTAGAGACACAGAGAGAAGGCTCAGAGTCCTTACTTAGACTTACTTTAGGGAGGTTCAGGGAAGATGAGGGAGTGGCTGACATGTAGGCCCGAAGCAGCGAGCTTAGATATTAGATCTGCTCTTAGCAATGACAATTACTATAATTTATTGAGTACTTAACACTGGTATTTGCTTAGATCTTCTACCTGCAGCACCAGGGTACATGATCCACCCTAGATGGGCTCCATTTCTTACAGGCTCGTCTGAGTTATTAAAGGATGTAAGCTTTGGAGACCACTGCCAGAGGCCTTGGGTAAGCAACTTTACTTCCTCTTTACCTCAGGGTTGTCCTCAGTGGGATCAATACTGTCAGGATTAAATAAAAGACCCTAAGTGTCCTCCAGATGTACTAGGTCCTGGCAGTGCTTTTTATACATACCATGTAATTCCAGAGCCCTGCAAGGTAGGTTCTCTCATCAGCCATCTTACAGAAGCAGAAGCAGAAGCAGGCTCAGAGAGGTGATGTCACATCTGAGGCAACCTGGCTCTCCACTTGGTGATAAAGAAGACAGGACAAAACCAAGGTCTGCCTGTTCCTAAGGGCTTGTAAACAGTTCTTTTGTGGGAAAAGCCTAGCATGGATTACAGACAGAAGGGACGATGGAAGGACAGAACAAAATGGGCAACAAATTGGTTGCTGTATATGTAAGAAATGTATGATTTGTAAGCTTCTGGATTGTAGAAATTCTACAAAGAAAGAACCTGGGCATAGCACTTGCCCAGGCCTCATGGTAGCAGATGTTCAGTGGACAACCGCTGAATGCATGAACAAATGAGATGAATGGGTGTAAGTGATGCAGAATGTTAGCGTGCCGGGCAAATTGGCTGTTGCCTTCTAGGCCAACCCCTGAGGGAAGGCCCCCAGAGTTTGAATCCTTACTTTCCACTTTATAACCATATCTCAGTGACTTCCTTCTGAATCTGTGATTTCATATCTGTAACTTTCCCCATCATCCTTTATTACTGAGGATTAAATTAGATGACCTCAGTGGCAAAATGTAGGTATCCAGTAAAGGGTAGCTGGGATTGCAGGTGAGTGCCAACTTAGCAAGGTAGGGGGTCCTCTCGAGAGCTTCCCATTTCCAGTGTCACTGCACAGCTAAATAGTATGTGCACCCAGCCTCCCTTAAAAGCAGCCTATTCAGCTGGGAATAGTGGCACACACCTTTAATCTCAGCACTTGGAAACAGAGGTAGGAGGATCACCCTGAGATTGAAGCCACTCTGAGACCACATAGTGAATTCCAGGTCAGCAAGACCCTACCTGGGGAAAAAAACAAAAAACCAAAATGGCCTATTCTGTGTATCCAGCTTCTTAACAAGTGTTTGTCCACAGCCACTCCAGAGGGTGGGGTGAGAATGTTTTGTCCATTTTATAGATACACTGAGGTTCAGCGAGAACTTCTAGTAAGTGCAAGGTTTGGGCCAAAACCTGTGCTCCTGGCTAAAGAATCACCCTGGATACCAGTGTGGACCTTAAGGGTCCCAGACCTGGAAATCTCTAAATGTTTATCGTAATTCTCTGGAGTCAGGTCACGGGCAGGAGTGGGCAGCCTCCAGCACTCTTTGCACTCTGTACTTTAGATTCTTATCCTTTCTGCCAGTAACACCACCCACATTCCTGCCTAGTGATTCCTTGAATGTGAGGACCCGTCATAGGGTCTAAAGTCATCCTGAGCACCCCACAGGCAGGCAGTTGTTTTTGCCCACTATCAAGCTGGATAGTATAAAAGCACTGACCAGAGTCAGTGGGAACAGGCTCCTTGCTGGAAAGAACAAGCCGGTCTGAATCTCACCTCTCAGTGTCCATCCATTTCACTCACAGGCATGTTGTCCAAGCAATCATGTCAGTACAAAGGTACCTAATGGCCGTGCAGTCTTGAGAAGCAAGAATCCATCGGCATACTCCCCAGCAGAGGTAAATGAAGACGTCTAGCACAGCCACAGTTTAGGCATTTGCCACACAGGTGGGCTCAGTGCCTTGAGCATCACTCACTGTGCTCACAGTACAGATGTCCGCTTTTGTGAGTCCTCCCTGAGTCCTTACAAAGGTCTCCTGCGGTAAGCTGAGCTGGGTCTTAAACCCAGGTCTGATTCCCTAGGTCGAAGTTTTTCACCTATTCTTTCAGTCGGTTAGTCTGTTCCTATGTGTAAAGCCCATTTATAGGAAGTGAACACGAAGGGTACAAGGGAACCCGTGGATAAAGGAGACAGGTGTGATTCATATTCTTGTTCATTTGTCAACATTACTTCTGATAGGAAAAAGGAACTTTGCAGTTATTAAAAGGTCACAAGTCAGCAAGGCTTATCCTGGGCCAGGTAGGAAGCAGTGGAAGTGCTGTCCAGAGATCCTTCCTCTGGGCTGGAAGTCAGCCAAAGAGTGGACAGCCTGCGGAAGGGGGCCTGCAGTCATGGGGCATTGTCCTGGAAGGTGCTGGTCTGCTGGCCCTGGGAGAGCCCTGAGGCCCATTCTTTCCAGGGACCTGTGCCTCAGGCCCCTGCAGCCCAAATGCTATCCTTGGGTCCTTCACCAGCCTGTACCTTAAAAGGGCCATTAAACATGACATTGCCCACTTCCAAAGAAAAGTGCATCTTGGGAACTGGAGAGATGGCCCAGTGGTCAAGTGTGCTTCCTGAGCAAGCGTAAGGACCTAAGGGGGCCTGAGACCACCAGAGTTTGAATCTCTAGAACCCCACAGACAGCTGGGCATGTCTGTACCCCAGTCCTATAGGGAATGAAGACCCAAAAATCAGGCTGGTGAAAAGCGGTCTTTGGACTAGTAAGAGACGCTGCAAGGAAAAACGAGCGGACGAATGATGGAGAGGGCACTTGAAATTCTCTTCTGTCCACCGCAGTTGAGTGCATGGGGTGCTGCACCAGCACAGACACGTGTACACACCACAAAAACTATGCACACACACACACACACACACACACACACACACACACACACAATGTGCATCTTAGACCTGCTGGTTGCCTTCTTCTTCTCTGCAGGGGTCAAGCTGGGGGCTGGGAGGCTTCCAGAAGAGCCATAGGGGAAGTGGCCAAGGTCTGTTTCTGACCTGGGGGTCTAGAACCTAGTGCTGACCAGGAGGAGCAAGTGGCCAGCCATAATCAGAGCTGCCTTCCTATATCTGTGGCTCAGAGGTTCAGACGGACACAGGTTAAGCCACAGGTCCACCCAGCCCTGGTCCATAGGAGTTTCCTTCATAGAACGCCGCTGCAGCTTGTTTAGAACTGATCTTTCTGGAGACAGGTTTTCCTGGACTCTCCTGGGTCCTGCACCCACTGGCAAAGGAGAGGCCAGAGATAAAGTGCTAAGCTTAAGCCTAAAGATGAGTGATTTTCTGAATTCACAGATGGTCTGCCAGAAAGGTTTTTAAGTCCCTCACTTTGGGGAGATTGAGAAAGAAAGGCCTGAGAAACTGTGGCCTTTGGTCTCTTGGCATTCTTGGAGAGGCTAAGAGCATGTCTTGTACCAGATCAGGGCCTCTGTTCAGAGTCTTCAACAGCACCACCCCTCACTCCCCCTGCAGCCAGCACACACCACACTGCTCAGCTCCTTTCCAGGCTCGGTGTACTTACTTGGTTCCACTGGTCCCATTTTCCATTCCCTAGTTACTCTGAAATTTCCAAGATTCTGCTATCTGTCTTCAAACACTATTTGTTTTTTCATTTGATGAATATGGAAATTTATTTAATCATTAAGAATGGAGAGATTTCTCAGTGGTTAAGGTGTTTGCCTGCAATGCCTAACCACCCGGGGTATGAATCCCCAGTACCCATGTAAAGCCAGATGCACAAAGTGGTACATGCATTTGGAGTTTGTTTGCAGTTGCTAGAGACCCTGGTGCATCCCTTCTCATTCTCTCTCCCTCTCTTCTTCTTCTTCCTCCTCCTCCTCCTCCTCTTCTTCTTCTTCTTCTTCTTCTTCTTCTTCTTCTTCTTCTTCTTCTTCTTCTTCTTCGTCCTTCTCTCTCTCTCTGCTTCTCTGCTTACAAATAAACAAGAATAAAATATTTTTTAAAAGAAAAAAAGAATGATGATATGATCTGAGGGTGTAGCTCAGTTATATAGTGCCTACTTACCATGTGTGAAGCCCTGGTTCCATTCCCAGCCACCCTCCTCTCTCAAATGATTAATAATAGCTCTCAATTTGAGCATTACATTCCAGAGTGTGGGAACTGACCTGTCCTGCTCCCTCAAGCCTTAGAGTTGCCCACCTCTGAACTTGATCAGGTCTGGACAACTCCACAGTGACCATACTGGAGTATGAAGCCAGCCAGGTTCTTTGGTTCAAAAACTGAACCATCACCTTTGCTGCCTTGGTGAGCACCCTTCAGTTCTGGGGGAGGACTCACTCACTCCTGGCATCTGTACCACAGGCTGGGGGGAAAAATGACCCAGGCATATTCCTGCTTGCCTGGAGCTCCCCCCCTCACACTGTACTCCAGGAAACCTTTGCTTCCTTATCTATGGGTGGAATAATATAAATATCAGTTGTATTAAGTTTCCTAGAATGTCTTATGCGTGAAGAGTTCTCACCTCTAGGGAATCCAGGACTCTCTTCTGTTGATTACCTGCCCCAAAACACAGCAGAGCTAATTGAGGGCTGGGATTCTGAGTTCAGAGCTTGGATCTTTCAGTTACTACTTGGACACTGAACCTCAATTTCTTCATCTGTATAGTGGGTTTAGCTCCTACCTTGGATAGTTTTAGCAGTTGAGGC
>PVHP010014872.1:0-38231 GCA_004024765.1 Zapus hudsonius
AAAACCCTGACCCTGTCTTCCCTCATCCCCAACCCACATAATTTCACATTGCTTTTTGGCTTAAAGCAAATATAGCCATATTTTAAGAACATTATTTTATTATTATATAGAAATTTTAAAGTGGAAATGGAAATGATAGAACTCAAATCAAGCATATGCTAAAATTTTAGTAATGAGAGTCAGAAGTGGTCAATCTAAATTTCATGGTCACAAGAATCCACACACAATGTATGTGACTGACAGACTTCCTGAGGAAAAACCCAATCAAAGAACTGAATTTTTGTTTTGTTTTGTTTTCTAAATTTAAAAATGAGGCCAGAGTATTGTTCAAATTTTACCCAAGGTATGTTGAATGATATATGCTCATATATGAAAATTAAAATGATTTTCATTTAAAGTATCCTAATGAGTGAGTTGCTCATCAGCTCTACCTGTAGATTTGGAGACATAAAGAAATGACAGAAAATAAGAACTGTTACATATTTCTGCCCCAAGTAGAAGCTGAAATTAGAGACTGATGTGGATTACTGATGATAAGCACCTGCCATCTTGATGGCCCATCCCAAAACTGGTAACCGAAGGAGAATTGTATGACCAGCCTTCAAATATCCCATCAAGCAGTTTTCCAACATAGTTTTAACCAGGCCTGAATTTTGAGGGTCACCCAAGTATTATTTAGAAGGCTGAAATAATAATAATCATAATAATAATAATAATAATAATATGGGGTTGGGGAGATGGCCCAGTCGATAAAGAACTGTCAGATCAAGCCTGAGTCCCTGAGCTTGGTACTCATATTCCACTTAGCTCCCCAGACTCCACTCCAAAAGCCAGAAGCTGTGGAAAAGTTTTGTAATCCTAGTACTCTTCTGGTGACATGAGAGGTGCAGATGGCAGAATTTCCCAGACGCTCAAAGCAAGTGCAAAGAACAATAGCAGTGAAGATCCAGAGAGAAACCCCAACTCAAGTTAGGTGGAAAGGTGAGGACCGACTCCAAAATTATTTCCTAATGACACACAAATATGGGGTGGTGGAGATGGCTCAGCAGTTAAGAGCTCTTACTGCTTAAGCATGAGGCCTTTCGTGTCAGAGACTGCTGAGTTCAACTCCCCAGAACCCATGTAAGATGTTGGGGATGTCCATACATACCTGTAATGAGACCTGAAAATCACTGGGGCTCACTGAAGGATAGCAGCTCACAGTTGAGGGAGAGACCCTATCTGGAGGAAATATGTGGAATAGTGATAATAATAGAACATCCAGCATTATTCTCTGGTTTCCTCACACATGTATAGGGGCCCACACATCTGCACACACAAACATGCATGCAGACACCACTCATCACTCACCACACCTCATACACACCATACCACACACACTCTATACACATACAATGCAAAAAAAGAAGAAGAATATTAAAGCATCAGAGAAAGGTGTCCTAGAAATGTGTCTTGTTTGCTGTAAGGGTCTCGATGGGCATGAATAGGAAAGCCTGTCACATGTTCCCTTTGTTCATTCTTGTCTGAAGTTTCCAGCCACTGAAGGACTGTGACACTTCACCCTCTCTGAACTCCTTCCTTCTTAACACAGTGTCACATTAAAGGACATGAGAGGTCAAGTGTTAAATTCCACATTCCTAAAGACCACTCCAGAGGACGGATGCACTTCTGAAGATGTCCTCCTGTTCATGGAGGACCCAATGGAAGTGGAATTCTTGTTGGAATTATCTAGATTCTTTTTCCTCCACTGTCTTGTTTTGGCTCTGTAGATCTGGCAAAAGTTGATAAATTGCTTGGAATAGAGGATGACTAGATTAAAAACAGTATTTTGCTAAAAATAGACCTCTTGGCTGATTGTCTGTGTCTCAAGAGACAATGTGAGTAAATATCTTTCTATTTATTTTTAACCAAAATGTTAAGTAGAACTTAGAATATAGGCTCACTGGTTTAACCCCTGCTTTTTGGTGTGATTAAGGTTAAAATTCATTGGTCCCTTTGTGATATTTTAATTTAGGGGTTGGCCATTAAGAATCACAGAGTGAGACTGATGTCATTTCTCCTAAAAGATTAAAAGGAATCAACATTTTGGTTAGAGTATTTGTATAATTTCTTCTTTGGTCAGGGAGTTGTTTCTTGAACATTTTTGAACATATCTTCTTGGTGTTTTTTTTTTTTTTTTTTTGGAGACTGTATCTAAAAGCATGTACTTTTGTTCTAATCATAGAGGTATACCTTGGAGAAAACTTGGATTTAATGACATTAAAATATGTCCAACATTAAAAAAATACTTAAGAATTTAATTCATCTATTCTTAAAATTGAAAATATTTTAAGGTAATAAAAATAGCTTTAGGGCTGAGGAGATGGCTTAGCGGTTAAAGCTTTTGCCTGCAAAGCAGAAAGACCCTAGTTCGATTTCCCAGTGTCCAGGTACAGCCAGATACACAAGGTGGTGCATGTGTCTGGAGTTCATTTGCTGGAGGCCCTGGTGCTCCCATTCTCTCTCTCCTCTCTGTCTCTCTCTCTCTCTCTCTCTCTGTCTCTCTCTCTCTTTTAAATAAGTAAATAAAATATTTTTGAAAAGCTTTAACTAAATATAATACCATGTTTTTATGTAAGATAACACTGTAAAGGTTTAGATTTCTTCCAAGTTCACATAATATAACTACGGCAAAGTTTGAAAGCTATTTTTCTAAAACTCTAGGATGGCTCTGAAACTTTGAGGAAATGATTTTAGAAGTACTCAGTAGCATACGGTAAAGGACATTGCACATGATGTGGAGTGCCGCGCACTTTGAAAGGGAAGAGACACAAGTGGAGTTCATGGACACAAGTGGCCAAGATTAAACACCGGCATGCAGAACAACACCAGAGAACGGGAAGATGATTCCTAGAGAGGCAGAGCCTACAGATGGCTTATTTGAACATTTGACACCATGGTGTAAAATACTTTTAGAGAAGACAATTTATCAGTGAACAATTGGGAAAAAATTGAAAATGTGTTTTGAAAATAGATAACAAGCTTGAAATACTTAATCTGAAATTAGTCTTTGTAAACTGAATATATAAAAAATATCAAAACAGAGAAAGGATCTGAATGAACAATTAACAAAAAGCAAATGAATAATAAACAATACTTTTTTGATGTTTTGAGACAGGGTCTCACTCTAGTCCAGGCTGAACTGGAATTCACTATGTAGTTCCAGGATGACCTGGAACTCACTGTGATCATCCTACCTCTGCCTCCTGAGTGCTGGAATTAAAGATGTGCACCACCATGCCTGGCTAAGATTATTAATATTAGTATTAACTAAAGAAATAAAAAAATCAATAATTATTTTCACACATAAAAATCCTTTTATTTTAAAACTAAAACACCATGGGTTGTTGATATAATTTTATGCTATTTTGTAGATAATATAAATATCTAAAAAATATTAGGTTCAATTTTTCTATGTCTGTAAATTTATCAAAATTTAAAAGTTCTTTATCCCTTAAATTTTACTATTAATATCTTATTTTAAGGAAATTATTGGGAAAGTCATGTATTTCAATGAAATTCATTGTGATACTGATCAATAATATAATGAATTGGAAAATAAAGTATAATTTTAACAATAGAAGTGGTTGAATAGTTGATATGTATCTATATGGAATCATTTAGTGATATTATACTACTGTTACCTAATTAAATAATACATAAACTTTTGCATATGATATTATTTTTAGGGAAATATGCAAACTACAAGGAAAATGAATAATATATTACTTGTTAAAAAGAAGAGAATGCCTAGAAGTTTGAGAACCAAAATAACAGTGACTTTCTCGGGCTGTTAGATTATAAATGACATTAATTTAATCATTTGTAGTTGCCTCACATTTGCATTATTTTTCTAGAATGAGCTTCATTTTTCATCATTTATTATACTAAACTCATATTTTATTTTTACACAAGGTGTGTTTTGTACTCTAAACACAGAAAACATAAATGGAATATTCATAACTGTATATTAATTCATAGTTGGGAGGAATCTTTATTCACTGGTTTCCTCATTACTAGTAAATTGAATAATCTGGTTTTTCATTTACTCTGATGGAGACACAAATAGAATCCACAATATAATCAGGCACCATCCCTGGGGTTAATTATCTTACTAATTACATATATCAGATCTCTATTTCAACAACCGTACCTCTGAAAGAATACCTATTTCCTTGTAAATACAATAAAATACTAACTTAAAAATTATCCTGACAACTTGTAAAAAGTATGTTTAATGTCCTGAGGAAAGACTTAGCATATATAAAGTGAAAAGAACCCTCATAGTATTGTCAGATTGGAAGTAAATTATTCAAGTCTTCTCTTAGGGCTCAAAATTATTTTCAAGAAAGAGAGTACAAAATTTGAAGACTCAACAAAATCTTGCAAGTGAGTTGTATGCTGTAGACTGAAATAGGAAGAAATTGAGTTTATTTACAAAGAAATTGCTTGTCTAAGGCAGTGGGCTGTGGTTGTCTGTATTTGACGGCAGGCCTCATGTACTTAGAGTGAATCACTATGCATGCAGTTTGCTATCATGTGATCCTCGCCATTCTGATGACTGGTTCATGTTTGGTCCTGGGTGAGTCTGAATTTACAGGGCCCTAATCTCTATGGCATAAAATAATTTCCATTGTTCTTCTGCCCTTTGCAGTTTGGGCTGTTCAGAGTTGCTTTCTGAACGTGGTTCGAACTGTGGAAATTTTCTATAAGTAATTAGTTCCCTTCTTGCTCCCTCAATCATGGCCATCCTTCCACATTCCCACATGACAGAGCAGCAAACCCATTGGTAGTCACTTCTTCTGAAGGTTCTTGAAGCTGAGCAGGGGCTATGCACTGACCTACCTATCTTTCTCTTCTGGTCGGGGGTCTCTGGGGTACCATGCAAAGAAACATGCACAGGGTTGCTTTTGCTAGATGGTCTGCATTGACTGGTCCAAAATTCATAAGGGAAGTTGGTTTCTGCTGATAGGGGCTGAAAGTCTTATCGAAGCTTCATTGGGAGATGGAATATTGAGGCCCAGAAGACACAGTTTGATCACCAGGTTTAAACTGCTACTGTTTACACTCCTGATTAAATGTGATTTTGAAAAGGATGGATGTCAAGGTACATGTTTCTGTCCAGCTGGTTGGGAGGCAAAGATATTTCTGGTCCTGAAAAAAGAATCCTATCAGATCAATAAAAGGGATCGACCCTGGCCTCACACATCTAAATATTGATTAGAAAAACTGGCAGTGAGAAGAAAGCTGGAGCAGCAGACCTGGCATGAAGACAAAGGTTTTCCAGTTAGAGACGATAATGGGAAAGAAAGCAAGCCCATGTGGTGCCATGGGGCAAAGCAGCAAAGTGTATGGCTCTTGGCAATCTCTTGAGGCAAAGAAGAATCGAGATAGGAAACAGGTATACATAGATGTGCACATCACCCACTAGCAGGTACCACTTTCCCAGTGATGTCCTTAAGGTCCTTTGTGGTCTGAGACTTCTAGAGGGAATTTTGGGAAATCTTTCGAAGACCAGCGTAAAGTATTGACAGTATAAGCTGAACCAAAGAAATGGGTACGATTGATCCAGCTGTGGTGGAGATATTTTCATTAGAGGATGCAATAGACAGAGTGGGAGTTTTATTTACTTAGAGCCAAATTAGTTTTGACTGAAGACTAGAATATCTTTTTTTTTTTTTTGGTTTTTCGAGGTAGGGTCTCGCTCTAGTTCAGGCTGACCTGGAATTCACTCTGTAGTCTCAGGGTGGCCTCGAACTCATGGCAATACTCCTACCTCTGCCTCCCGAGTGCTGGGATTAAAGGCGTGCGCCACCACGCCCGGCTAGAATATTTTAAAAGTATTTGGGAGGGAGGTATGGATGTAGCTCAGTAGGATGCAAGTTGCCTAAGGGTTTAGGTTCAATCTTCAGCACTGCAGAAGTAAAAGTCATTGTGATTAAGAGAAGAGTACAGGCAAGGTGAGTGCAAGTGTTATTGGAATGTCTCCCATTTATTTAATTTTTAAACCAGGACCTTTGTGTTATGGGTCAATAGATTTATATATTTGAAGTTGGCCCTTAATGCCTCTTTTCTTTCTTTCTTCTTTTTTTCTTTCTTCTTTCTTTCTTTCTTCTTTCTTTCTTTCTTTCTTTCTTTCTTTCTTTCTTTCTTTCTTTCTTTCTTTTCCTTCCTTCCTTCCTTCCTTCCTTCCTTCCTTCCTTCCTTCCTTCCTTCCTTCCTTCCTTCCTTCCTTCCTTTCTTTTTTACTATTCTAATAGTGCTCTCTACTATTTTATCTTGGATGTTATCTAAAAACAATAGTTTCATTTCAGACAAGAAATCCAGTTGGTAATTTTTCAAGTTTGATAGCTGTTAGAGTACCTAGTAAGCTCTTGTAAAGTCCCCTTGAGATTAGTTGAAGCTGGTTATCTGCATGACTGCCTTTGCAGGTCTTTAGGTCCACCGGGTCTTCAGGCTGAGGCTAGGATGAAAGTCCTGCTTGGAGCCTGGTAGAAATTTATTTAGTAGTATTATTAGTTATTTTATCTTGGGTAGCCTTTTCTGCTGGACGTTTGAGACCATGTAAATAGTCAAAAATTAACCTGTTTCTTTGGACAGTCGAGGTCAGTGGAGGTCCCTTGGTATTACTGGGGACTTGAGATGCCCCTTGGCTCCTTTAGTTTATAGTCTACCAATGACATCATTCCCTGGGAGCCTTTAGGATCTTGCTGACCACAGAGCTTCCCTGGGAAGAACTGAGAACATTTTCCTACAGAATGCTCCTTCTTTTTGCAGATGGTATACTGATTAGCTACAACCTCTTGGGTCTCCACTGAATCTCTGGGAGTGTGACGGCTGTAGGGTCATTGTAGAAGTGCCCCCGCCCCCAATTGCCTATTCTCCTAGCACCTAGCTAATGTGGGGTCACAGGCCAAAATATTGGCTGCTTCTTTAGCTTTTTGCCCTTATTGGCACTGGCCTTCAAGTCTAGCTGCTAAGCACACAGCTGCTCAGTTCTACCAGTCTTGAATGAATAGTGGTTTAAAATTTATCTGTTGTGTAACATTTAGATAAAGCTTGAGCAATACGAATAAATTTGGGCCATGTTAAGATTGTTTCCAATATATTTATAAGCCTTTCATACAGCAGAAAACATTTTTTGAATGTGTATGTGTGTGTGTGTGTGTGTGTGTGTGTGTGTGTGTGGCATGCACACATGCATGGGTTGCATGTGTAGGAGAGTACACTTTCCTATGTGGGTGTGTGCATGAGAGGCCACTGTTTGACACTGGTGACTTACTCCATCACCCACAATATTCCTTTTTTAAAATAATTAATATACAAAGTATTGGGTATGATTATGGCATTGTAAAACACATTTTGTTTTAGTCGATTCTCCCCAACAGCTATCCAACCCTGCTGGTACCCTTATAGCCTCCCCACCTCTTTTATTTATTTTTTTGCTTTTATGTAACATCTTTTCTCCCATTCTTCCTCCTCATCTTCTTTTAAATGTATCTCATATTCTTTGAGACAGGGTTTCTCAGTGACCCTTGAGCTCACTGATTTGACTAGACAAGGAGGTGAATGAGCTCCAGGGATTCCCTGTCTTTCTAACTCCAGTAAGGAGATTATAGGTACACAGTGCCATGCCCAGCATATTTTAGATGAGAGCTAGAATCTGAATTCAGGTGCTCATGCCTGTGAGGCAAGCGCTTCATTCACTGAGCCATCTCTTTCACTCCAAAAGTTTTTTTTTTAAAATTTGCAGGCAGAGAGAGAAACAGAGGGGGGAGAGAGAGAGACAGAGAGACAGAGAGAGTCAGAGAGAAAGACAGAGAGACAGAGAGAGATTGAGAATGAGAGAATGGGCACACCAGGGCCTCTAGTGGCTGCAAATGAACTCCAGATTTATATACCTCTCAGTGCATCAGGCTTTAAGTGTGTACTGGGGAATTAAACCTGAGTTGTTAGGCTTTCAGGCAAGCACCTTAACTGCTGAGCCTTCTCTCCAGTCCCAGAGTTTTGTTTTTTTTAAGGTAGCTCTCGGAAAGATTACCAAGAGCAAGTCAAAAACTCAATATATTGGTGAGAATCCTGGAAGCTGTATTTGAAACAGATAAAATGGAAATTAAGTATCAGATGATAATAACATAAGCAGAAGGTGTTAACAGTCCTGGAGATATTTTTTATTTATTCATCTTTATTTTATTAACAAAAGTTAAAATGATGAGTTTGTTAGATTTGCTTGAGTTTGTGAATTAAAAGGTTTTTGGACTATGTTTATATGCAAGTTTACTTATAGGCCAATTTGAATGAAATTCTTTTTAGAGAACTGTATCATGTAAACTTGCCACATTATAAGTATATAAATGCTGTACACAAAAACATATATAGTGATAAGTTAAATTAAGGTCACCTGTTTATTTGGTTAAGCTCTCAAAGCTCTGTTTATTGCTTTTATAAATCTTAAGGAAACCTCATTGTTTAGATATAAATAGAATTTTTTTGGTATGTTTTTAGTCCCAAGCCAACTAACTCTTGTATGTTTTCATAGAAGAAAGAGCAGAAAAAAAACACAAAGCAAAAGCAAATATTTATACTGAGAGGTAAAACCTCTATATTGTAGCTTCAAATAAAATAAATATATAACAAATATCAGGGCATGACAGAGGCTAACCATTGGATTAGCCATATACAAACAATTTGAAAAATCAACAATCATGAAAGTCTCAGTGAAGGCCAGAAAGTAAAAGGTGAAAGCTTGTTATATGGACATAAGCTGAAGAAATAAACCTGTTAGTGTTAACAGTAAAATGACCAGGCAGAGGCCAGAATCAGGGTCATTTATGTGGTGGTGAGGACAGATGTGATGACATTCTAAAGATAAGAAGACATTTCCTTGTTAGTCTGATGATTAAACAAGCCCTCGTTCTTTAGAATATATCCTAGTGGTGATTCTGAGGGGATTGAGGGGCCTGTCTATGTTCAGTAAGATAAATAAATGGAATACTGACTTTATTGGCTAAAAAAATAATTTGGTAAAGTATAATATCTGAATGGATCCTTTCCATTAAGCTTAAAGAATAGCATTTTGTTCTATGCATTAGAATCATGTGATAGATAGAGTTGGTGACAGCAGTATATTTGAGCTCTTTCAGTTTGCAGTAGCCACAGCATTGTGGCATTGGTGCATCCTTAAAATGGGTTTCTCTTCATGTTGACTTTTGGAGGCTGTGAAATATACTGCCCTCAGCTCTAAGGATTTGGGTACAACCCCATTCAGCTATTTCACATTTATGTTATTCCTTTTTGAGATGATATGCTATTCTCAATGATCTGCTTAAAAGTCAGATTTTTTTTTTACAAAATCATGGAGTAAGGGGTGTTAAGATGCCTAAATAAAAAAAAAATGATGTAAGCATAGAACTGGGAAGGTTGTGCCATTGGTCTTTAAAATCCATTGTAACTACAACATTCACTATTAACACCATAGTTGGCTTATATACCAGTATCTCTAAACTGGTATACGTTGTGATTTGAATGTGAACTACTTACTCCCAAGCTGGAGACAGGCCTAAAGTTAGGGCCTACCTGAAGGGAGATATTGTAGTTACAGATTACAGATATAATAATCTGTGAGGAATCCCTTCTTCATGTAAACATCAAAGGCAGTGCAAAAGAGATGCATATTCGCACAAGAGCTCTCATTCTTTTCTGTGCAACATTTTAAGTTGTTCATGGAAATTGACAAATAAGCAAATTAATAAATAATGCTAAAATTGAGATATTCCTCACTGAATGATCAATGAATAGTACTTTTTTTACAAATTGCTTTTTCTATTTTTAATATAGCTTGAATTTTCTGCCCTTTTAAACCTGATACAGAGTTTTTACCTGATATAGAGTCCTTGATTATGTAGACCACCTTACTTTTTGTCATCGTTCAAAGTTTTTTGGAATGTTCCTAATGTGCCGCATTAGAAAAAAGACTAGAATGCACACAGTTCTGTGTACAGACTCACTGGATTTCTTTGCCATTCACAGAGAAGGGCTTATACATTTTACATTAATATAAGTGTGCCCAAATATCATCCAAAGTGATTTAATAATTTTCTCCTTCTAGCAATTGAATTTAGTTTTAGGAATGAGGCGGGTGAAGCACGGAGTCATAACTTAACAAATATCAAAAAAATATCCAGGATTCTGTCTCCTTCATACATTTCCAATTCCATATGCTAATTTTTCCAAATTTATAAAAGAGAAAAATATATATTATACTAGCTGCCCTGAAAACCCATTCTGTTAGATCATCTAACCAATGCATTGAAGGATAAGAGAAGCACAGTTACCGTCAGGGTTATGGGAATCTTGTGAATGCAAGATTGTTTTGAGTTACCTTGCTGGTTGTGTGATCCTGCGTTCTTGCATCTGCTAGAGTTTTCGTGGTTGTGGTATTTCCTAATGTAAGTACAATTCTCCATCTTTAGAAATTTCATTTTCATAACCTAATCAGCAGAATCATCTTTACTTCTTCCCTCGATGTTTTTCCAAATGTAAGAAAATATGCATGGAAGGTTGATTAAAACAATACAATTAATGTACTTGAAAAATTAAGCCTTTGCTTTCTAGAAAAAAAAATTTTAATGACATTTGGGTTTCTTCTCCTTGAAACCCATGTCCTGGGACCAGATTGCTGGTCCCACCAAAAAAAAAAAAAAAAAAAAGGATGACAGAAAGTTATAATTATTGATCTGGGCTAAGCAATTTCGATACCTCCTTTGCTAGTTTGGTTCAGGGAAAGTTGAAATTTCTTGGCCAGAAAGAACACATCATTTAGAGACACATCCTCAAGGAGAATGGGGCTCAATCCTATGCAATTTTAGATAAATACTATGTCTGTCTTTAATGACATATAAATATAATGACATATAAATAAATATATGAAATAATATGTTTGAGTTTGAGGCAAAGTTTTGAAAGAATAAAAAAGTACAAGAAATCAATGAAATACACATTATAAAGCCAAGGAACTTGGCTAAGCATATTTAATATATTAACTTCTACATGTTCATGAGAAACTCATGTGGTGCTTTCATTAGACTCGCTTCCCATATCAGACATGGAAACCGAGAGGGGAGAGTAACAGAAGGAATGCATACAGAGGGACCTCCGAAGCTTCCTCTACCTATTGCTCCCCAGTGCCTCCTACCTTGACAGAAGTAAGTGAATGCTGGAGCAAATAGAACCTCTTGGAACAGAGTGTGATGGCTAAAGTCCCTTGTCAACTTCAGTGGATCTGAAATAACCCATGATTCAAATATTTGGTCATATTTGTGAGGAAGTTAATAGGGGTGGGCCCCCCTAACTCTGGGAAGTACCATCTCACAGGTTGAGGTCCTGGGCTGATAGAAAAGAAAATGCTAGCTAAGCATGATCATATATCATCTTGAGCTTCATGACAGGTGAAGTGTGACCAGCTCCTTCATACTCTTGCTGGAAGCCACACTGGACTGTAACCTCTCAAACTATAAACAAAAATAAAGCCTTCTTCCTTTAAGTTGCTTCATGCCAGATACTTGATTACAACAATGAGAAATTTTTTGCACAGAGATTTAGTCAGTTTCAAAAAGGTGACCAAGATTTAGGTGAAGAGGGAGGAGAGGAAACATTTGAAAAGTATGAAGAGTCTGTATAAGGACATTTAGATGAGGGTGGGTGTGAGATCAAATGCTATTTACCAAGCTTTTCTTGCAAGGAACAAAGTCCCGTTGAGCTGGCTTTGGGTGAGGATGAACTACTGTGGCAAGAATCCCAATGAAGCATCATGATGAAAAGCAGCCAGAAATTAGCAGTTAGGAGTTGAGATGACACCCTGTCTCTGGAGACCTCAGAACTTCTCTCCTCGTCACCTTCCTGCTCTGCAGAATTGACCTAGTGTGTGGTTCTTCCAGCCACAGCAGTGGAACACTAACCTCACTGAACCCCAAAGCCAGACTTCGTGCCCGTCCATTCCTGGTCCCCAATCAGCCACGGTGGGGAGAATGGCCTCCGGTGCTGACTTACTAGGGTCTTGGAGCAGATTTGATGGCAACATGACACAGACCACTTCTCTCAGAGGGAATTGCCTGGCATTTGAGGCACAAGGAGCAATAGAAGTGGGAGATAAATGTGGTTAGGGTTTTTGTGGTGTATGTTGAAGGCCAGGGGCACTCGAGCCTCTAATGGTGAGGGGAAGGTTTGCCAGGGGGAAAGGCTTTGGTGTAACACAAATTGAAAAGATATAGAAACCAAGGTACAGACTGCATTAAATGATGACAGGAATAATACACGCCCAGAGCAAAAGGGTAGATTTAAGAGCAAAGGAGCAGGAAGGAATTGCGAACAGGACCAGGAGCTGATCGGCAAGAAACAGGTGTAAAATTTGAACTAATTTAAGGAAAATGGAGTTTCCCATTTCAGAGAGAGGGTCAAGCTGTCTGTCCTGGGAATGGAGAATGGAGGAGGAGGAAACCTGAACCTGCTCTGCAGGTTAGTTGACACTGCATGTGATTGGAGGCTACTGGCTCAGGTTCAAGTGTGGTATAGAAATACTGGCTATCAACCTGGAAGGGTAGTGTAACACAGTGAAGTGTGTAAATGTGAAGCCCTGCCAGCTAGAAGTTTCTGAGATGAAAGTCAACGGCCAATAGCTGTGTATCCAAATTTGTATAATTATGGGAAATGCTATTTCTGGTTTGTAACAAAATTTCACCAGAGGCTAGTTAGGTCTGATTATCAAGGGGTAAAACACTTGAAAAATGTTATGACCTGGAATCAAGTTGTGGGTTTGTTGCAGCGCAGTACTAAGAAAGGAGACTGGCACCGACTTGGCTGAGGGAAGGCTGGTTGGTGGTCAGCCCTGCATGAAGGGAGTTGGGCTGAGAGCCAGTGGTTGCGAACATGCCCGAGACTAGACGTGTAACCAGGAAAAAAACAGGAAAAGGTTAAATGTCCACACACAGCCCCAAAGCGTGTTCCGTCTTCATACTAACAGGATCTGCCCTTCCCTCGTGCAGGCAGCGTGGGTCTGAGAGAATGGCTGGATTTTGACCAAGCCACAAACTTCTTCTTGAGCCCCTGCCAGTTCCTGGGGGAAGCCAGGAAATATATTTTTAGGCCTCTATAACTCGGGGTAAGGGAACTATGTACCTCCTAATGCTTGTCATACAGTGGCTATAAATAGAACCCTTAAAGAGACAAGCCATATTTTGCGATGGTTATTCCATAATTTAATTCCAGACCTTAGCTCAGATGAATTCTTGAAAACCATCTTACTCCAATAGGATATACTATAAACATAAGATTTGAAAGTTGACTGTTGAGTCAGGACAAATACTGTTTCTTTTCCAAAACTTGTGTTAAGGTCAAATGCTAGAGGCCTATAGTAATTGTTTTCAGCTTCTCTCTTAGAATTGAAAACAAGTACTGGGTATCATCCAAACTGTAGTAGGTGGTAATGTATGTGCATATAATATTTCAAGTTCATCGTCATTTTTGTGTATTACCTTAAAAATTCAAAACAATAAATATGACTGCAATTTTGCAGAATTAAAAGAACATATATATATGTGTGTTGTGTATTAGATTATATATATATATATTCTTTAGAATAAAAGGATTTTCATAGCAAAAATTAACATGACAAACTTGTAATGACATGTACTTAGGTCAGTATAGATGTGCTATGTGAATATTGCATATAATGACAATGCCAATTTTGGGAAAAGATAAAAATAACTGAACTCCACGTGCATTGTTGTGGGGAGTGTAAGTTGATTACTGTTGCTTTGTAAAACTATTTATTAAAGCTACCATGTGAGCTTAAGAGAAATGTGCATATGTCTGTCAGAGAACAGCCATAAGAATGATGACACAGTATTATAACAATAGCCTCCAACCATAAACAGCACACTTGTCTATCAACAGAAGATATAGAAACAAATTATATTATAATGTTCACAACATAGACTATTATTCATCTACAAAATAGAATTAACGATTAATACTTGTGGCATTGTGGATGAATTCTCACAGAAATTTAAAAAAAACAATTCCTCTAATAAGTTCAAGAATGCAAAGTTGATCAGTGGGACTAGACATCAGAGAGGTAATTGTCGCTTTCATTGGGAAAAGAAGGGAGATGCTCTGGGACTTATACACTGGGTTTCCCACTGGAGTCTAGTGTCTTTGTAGTGTTTGACTTGGCCTGGGTGGGAGAGTAAGAGGTATGTACATATGCTAATCCTTCATCCAGTGGTGCACTTGCGCTTTGTGTATCTTACCAGGTGGAAGATATGGCTCAAGTATGAAATATGTGCTTTATGTCTCAAAATAATTCTCAGCAAATTATTTTCTCCTATCCTGTTCCACATTCCACAAAGAAAGGAGAAGCTAAGTGTAGCACAAAGGGTTGATCCTCTGCCAAACTCAGGAGATGATGTAATTTAAGTGTTCAGGAACATACAGAGTTACTTCAGCATCCCTCTATCTCTTGTAAAGAAGGGCATTTCTTCTACTTGTAAAGAGAGTAATGCAGTCTAGGAGGCATCCTATTTGGGGAGAAGGCTGTGCTACAATATAGTTTTCATATTATATGAGGAACATTAAAAAGTTAATCCCAATTTTAAGCAAATGTTTTACTCTAAAATTATATATATATATATAATTATATATAATACTATGTGTTTATAGGGATATATATATATATATGGATTTGGATTTATTGGTTTATGTGCATATATATGCAGATAGGATCATATATGGGCTTTTAAAAATATAGTTTTTAAGAAATATTTTTCTTTTTTAAAAACAAGGCTCAGTAGTTTAAGGCACTTACATGTAAAGCCTCATGGCCCGGGTTCAATTCCTCAGCACCCAAGGTCAAGCCACAAAGTGGCACGTGTGTCTGGAGTTCATTTACAGTGGTAGGAGGTCTTGGCACAACCATTCTCTCTCTCTCTCTCTCTCTCTCTCTCTCTGATTAATTGAATAAAAATAAAATAAAAATTTTCCCATTGTCTCTACTCTATTTTCTTTCACATCACCTCTTTTTGGTTTTTCAAGGTAGCCCAGGCTGATGAGGAATTCACTATGTAGCCTCAGGGTGGCTTCGAACTCACAGCAACCCTCCTACCTTTGCCTCCTGAGTGCAAGAACTAAAGGTGTGGGCTACAATAGCAGGCTTTACCTCTTTTTTTAACTTGTGTTTCTTACATAATTTTCCTTATGCTTATATAATGATATATAATCATATATAATATGTTATATAATGAAATATAATATATCATCTTATATAGCTATGTCATGTGTATATGTATACCCTCCCATGCATTCACATCCATAGTGAAGTTTTGTTTTTGTGCTAAGGAAATGGTATCATAATATGCAATCTTCCTGCACCAGGAATTTTTATGTGAAAATTTCTGGAATCCAACTGGTACTTAAGCCCCAGGGCTTCCTAGTGTGGATATACTATAATTTAATCAACTAATTTCATGTTTATGATAGACAAGGTTTTTGGTATACTGTAATGAAAGATCGACTGAGAAAGAGCACTCATGATTGGTTACTTACATTGCTCAAATCATTTCTCCTCATCTGTCAGAGGAGAAGCCCTGTGTACCTGTCCACTCAGTCACTCAGTAGGAATCACAAAGATGGCCAGTGGGGGTCTGTGTGTTTAGCATGAGAGGAGCTTTCTTGTGTTTGTCAATCAATGTTTTCTGTGTTCGGTGCTGTCTTTCATCAAGCACTATTCACCTTATAGTAGATCGATTTAGTCATCACAGGAGCAGCATGAGGTGCTGTGTGTTCTTCACCCTTTTCCACATGAGGGAATGAAGAAAAACTGAAGCAACTTATACAAGATCTACAGGAGCTATTTCCATCAGCTTCTTATTGCTGGGACAAACACCCTACCAAAAGCAGCCTATAGAAGAAAAGGGGCTTCTTTCAAGCTTATACATTCCAGGGGAGCACCATCAGTGGTGGAAGAAGTTTGTTAATTTTCATAGATCCAAAGAGAGAGACATCACCAATACCCAGCACCACACAACAGTCAGTCCTCAAGCTACTCTCCAGAAATGTTAAGGCTGAACTCAAGATCCACCCCTGGTGACATGCTCCCTGTAGCAGGGATCTGCCTGCTCAATTTTAATAAAATACCTGAGTCTATTGGGCCATACCTCCAGATTACCACAGGAGGTCTCAGATTTTAATTCTGTATTTCCCATTTGGCAGTCTGTGATTTTTATCTATCTTAACTGTGATGTTCATTATACTTTTTTGTTGTTTTTCATTGGTAATAAAAACTACAGTCGTTCTCAGGAAAATAATTACAGTTTCAATCATAATATTAATATTTATATATAAGTTGAGATATGTATTGCATAATTCTTTTGTGTGATAAATCATCCTAAAACACATTGAGTCAGCGAAAGGGATGGAGGGAGTAGATATGGTAGTATCAGCAGTGGTTGCTGATCACTTTTAGAATTTATGAGGATCAGGTAAATAGATCTGTTGATTAAAAGGGGACCTTCTGTTGGGAAAGGACAAGCCTACTACCTAGGTTAAGCCGTCTGTTTCATTTATGAACAGCTGATATAGCAAGAGCAGACCACAGACACGAAAATCAGGGTTAAAGACATAGGACCTAGAAAATCTGTCTTAAATTTTAGCCTCTCTGGTTAATCTTCTTCTAGACAAGATCTGAATGGGGCTGTGAATGATTAAAGCATTACTGGGGGAAGGAAGATGTTTGCAAGAAATCAACTTTCATTTAATCTCTTGCAGAAGGAAACAATTGGTGATTAGTTTTAGCCTCTGTGGGACTATTCTTAAAAATAAACGTGATTTAGCTAAGAGGAAAGGTATAGTCTTTACATCTTCACTAAGGATATAAGTATTACTTGAACAGTAAGCAATGTAAGTTTTCAAAAATAAAAATCCCAGAATCCAAGAGGAAAGAAACAAAGTTATTAGAAGTAGAAAATTTCCAAGATGATATTAATGGTCTCTAATGTGTTTTAAAAGGCATTTGTATTGAGGAAAAGATAATCTAGTTCAAGGTGTCATTATTTCTAATGTACTATATTTTAGGGTCTCTTGAGTGACCAGAAATTGCTGATGAGCAATTTTGAATATTTTGAGTACAAGTTAATAAAACATTTTATCTGCGACTTAGAGCTCGTTATATTTCTTCCATTATTTTTGTCTGGGTTATGGACCTGTCCGTCATTGAAAGTAATTGAAAAGAAAACTTTGCCTGAAGCTATATGTGCAATGGAACCGGAATCTTAAATGCTGAATAGTGGCAAGATTCCAAAATTAATTCTGAAAGCTCTTGAATGATGTAGCCTCTTTAAGACCATTTTGATGGACAGAAAGAATCATCAGTGGAGGTCCTGTTTTGCTTTGCTCTGTGCTTTCTTGTGATTTGGGGTCATGTCCACTCTGAAACTGCGGTTCAATGAAAGCCTTATCCTTACTTATGATAGCTGAGGCACAAGACAAGACAGCCTGTCTTGTGAATCTAGTGGGTGGATACCATATCAGAGGGCCCTGCGCCTCAGTTTGTAGTTTTTGATTCGGGCCACATGGCTCTCTGTGCCATTCCTCTGATGTGACTATTGGAGCACGTTAACTTTGCCCTCCTCTAATTATCCATGCTTGTGTGGGTTCCCTTTGGAATTGATGACCATAAGGACAGTGGATTAGGAGTCTGAAGATGAGAGGCTTAAGTCTGTTTCCAGAGATTTACTGTCATTGTTTTAGGTGCAAAATATTAGCAGTAAGGCCAAGTCTCTTTATTGTAGTGTGGAATTATCTGTGAATGAGTACATTTCCCCCACTACAGCTGGGAAATCAAACACAAAGGGAGTTGTTGAAAACTGGGATTTAAGCTTAAGCATATCATCCCATATCCGAGGGGCAGATCTGGCTGTATAAAATCTGACTTGGAGGATGCAAAATTTGGTTATGAAAAATACTTCCAAGGTGTTTAGCAAGGGCTGACTTACTCCTTCCTTGGTTCTCACCTAGTACTTTGCAAGCTATAGTTACTAGTCTAGATAGAAAAATAATTTAATAATCACGTAGTGTAAGTCACTATTACAAATACTGTATATTCTATGTTATAACACAATGCTTATTTTATTACTAGTTACTTATTTCTTTGTGATGGTGCTTCCAGTGATTTGTGCCAGTAATGTGTCTGATAATTACTTTTCATATCTTTAGCCATCTTTGAGTGGCTTTTAAAATCTCTGCCATATAATATTTTTATTGTAACCTATGTTTATTTTATTGTTTATTTAGATTTGGGTAACCATTTCCCTCCCTCTCTTCTGTCCCCATCTCCTGCCCCTTACCCTCTATCCCAAGCATTTATCCTTCAGCTTCCATACCACCTAAGATCTGCTGCCTGTTTTATATAATTTAATTCACTTTAAGTTGAAAAATCTAAACCACCACTAGTATTTGCTAAAGTTCCATTTTAAACATTTAGTGAACTGATCCATTTAATCATCATTTGTATCTGTCAGCCAACCAATATTTATTAGAACCCAACAATATATCAGGGACATTGCTGTATGCTAGGTCAGAGGATATAGACCATGATGCATTTCACCTTCTTTGGAGGCTATAAGTCCATAAATATGTACTGAGCTCAAGCATTATGGCAGGAACTTTGCAAGCTGCCAGGGATTAAAAGATGGAAGACACAGTTTGCTTTATTCACAAGAATATAGAAATAATCCAAATAAAAACAATATATTAGACAGCAGGTCTTTAACTGCTGAACTATATAATTGATAAATATGAAGAATTTACTACTCACAGCTCTGGAAGCTGGGAAGTCCTAAATCAACTAATGATCCTAATCAGTCCCAGCATATTGAGTACATGGATGACTTATTTTTCATACATGGTCTTTGAGTTGTGTCTTCTTGTGGACAGGAAGTCAGATGGACAAGCCTCCCTCAGGCTTCCTTTACATTTTGTTCCCTCTTGATTTGGTCACCATTTAAAGGCTTCCCTTACCTCTTATTCGTATGGCAATGGGGATATTAATTTGGGGAGGATACCAGTACTCAGGTCATGGTACTGTTGGCGGACTAGGCCAGATACAGTAAAATTTTCAAAACTGGAGCCTTTACCTTAGATTGCAAAGTAGCAAGGGTGGCCTTGAAGCTGAGACTTGGTGCACAGAGAGGATTTTGCCTAGTGGATAAAATCTTGAGTGGGAGGAGACATTGAAATCAGGCAAAGTACAAAGCCTGCCTGAGTTTACAGAATCTATTAGTGTCTCGGGATTATTGTACACTGATGTGTATTGAAAGAATACACTTCAGGATTGTGGCTAGAATCCTAAAGAGTATTGATTGATGTTGAGCACCTCACCTCCCAGTCCTGGTATCCCAAGGGAGGGTTGCCCATCTAGTCTGTAATGGACAGTACCCAGGTCTTCTGGAAGGTATATAGCTGCTGATTTCTCTTCAGAGAGCTATGACCAAATGGATCCTGTGTTGGCAACAACAGGGTTGCCAACACTATGAAATCTTGACATAGCACCGCCTCTCACTGATCCATGCAGTGCTGAGATATAAGTTAAAAGTGTGAAAATTGGGTTGTATAAATTGACCATGGCTAGTTGTAGCTGGTGACCCCATAAAACATTAAAATAAAGGTGAGCTTCATTTTGATAAAGTTTTATTATCTTTTCCATACAAAAAAGTGTTATAAGATTGATTTTAATGATATCTCATTAGCATAACAAGACCATTTGAATTTTCACTTTATTAACCCATCCATTATCCCTTTTATCTGTGACATGTACTCTCTGACTATAGAAATCTCACAGGCCAGTCCATTTACTATTGACAGTTAAGTCTAAGAAAGGAGCAACTTTATTTATGTCATGTCTTCCTTTCATGGTCATATCTTATCAGTACCAACTTGATAGGCTTGAGATAAAATGATTTCTATGGTGACATCATAGTTTACATTTCAATTTCTTATATTTAGGTGACCAGATGTCCAGGTTCATCAGGGACTGCTCAGTTTTGTGCTTGTATTCTTTGCATGATTCTTTCCACAGCCCCTTTTCACTCTGTTTGGTTTGGACCAAATATTATGTGATCACCTACAGCAGGTGCTGTAATTTACTCACATCCCTTTCAGGTAACCATTGTAAAATGTTCTTTCTCACTTGAAGCCACAGGAACTCTGGAGTCTCTCACCTATTGAACTGTCTGTCATCCTTGAGTTTTCTCTCCCCCAAAGCACCCTTCATCTAGTTACTCATAGATTGTGTTTGGTGCTCAAATGTTATTTGCTTTTTTCCAATGGATGACCAGTTGCTTCTGCTTCATCCACATAGAAAATTTACTTTCCTTTCACGTTCCCCTGACATCTTTGTCAACAGCTCAATTCCATTCTATGTGTGGGTCTGTTTCTAGACTGATTGTGATTCCTGATCTACCCTTACACCCATGCCAGACTGACATAATTCCTTTTGGCTATCTCTTATTTTCCATCAAATCCTAGAATCACCAGTCTAAATAAACTATGATTTAAAACATGACCTAAATGAACTTGAAATTTTATTCACAAAGAAAAGAAAGATTTCTGGGCGAGGTGGCATACATCTTTAATCCCAGCACTGATGAGGCTGAGGTAGGAGGATCACCATGAGGTCAAGGCCACTCTGAGATTATATAGTGAATTCCAGGTCAGTCTGGGCTAGACCCTATCTCAAACAAAACAAAACAAAACAAAACGAGAGAGAGAGAGAGAGAGAGAGAGAGAGAGAGAGAGAGAGAGAGAGAGAGAGAGAGAGAGAGAAGAAAGATTATTGAATTATTAGCCAATGGTGTCTATGTACATTTATTAGCAGTATTATACAAAGCAATATGTTTTTATGGATACCATGTAACTCTTCTCATTTTGTAGAAACTTTAATTCCCCCACAAATCATCACCTTACTCTTGGACATACTGTATTTGCTACCACTAGGCATCTCATCTCCCAGTCCTCTAACAGAGCTTTCCGGAACAATATTTCTGAGCTTGTATTTGTATTTTTTGAGATGCAAAATTTGAGAATCTCACTGTGATATAAAACTGGCAACTTTGGACCAACCCACAGTATCATTTGAATAAATTAGAGCAGTTTTTTGGGTTGGGAATAAATTAGAGCAGTTTTTTGGGTTGGGTCCTTAAGCCTGAATATATTTAAATGTCTGAAATTATTGATTTAAAGTGATATTTGAAAAACCTGAATATATTAAAAGGTCTCCAAAATTATTGATTTAAGGTGACATTTGAAGGTCTCTTGTGTATTGTACCTGCAATTGTGAGGTAATGCATACTTAAGAATAACAACTATTTATGTGTTTTTTTAGCTTTCTGACATATTTATTCTACTTAAATAAATGTTTAATAATAACCAACATAGAACTAATAGGGTACTGGCAGGACAGTGAATCCCCCAGAAGCATTAGACTGATGTTTAAAATAAGGAAGTAACTTTATTGTGGCTTGACTGTGAGTTTGAGGCCTTTCCTGAGGAAGGCTTATTATGAACCAGTCTCTACTGATACTCAGACTAATACCATTGCTTTCTGACTGCTAGCTATTGGACTTATATCTTCTTTTGACCATGATTCAAAGTGGTTAATTATAAACAATGTGAAAACTTCAATCTAATTATGGCTGATTTATTTTATTGAGCTACAAGAGGCTTTGGCTCATCTATTTGTACCCTTTTCCAGAGGATCCCAACATGTCATTCATTTAAAACTAAATAATCATTCATTTAAAACTAACTAAATTACCAGGACATGGAAAAGTGATGTGATGTATTTTAGTTGCTAAAGGTTCACTTTATCTTAAATAATCAAATTACCTCTCAAGTGAAAAATGAATTTAATGGAACAATGTTGTATTGCTTTTTCAATTAACTCAGTGGAGGTTTGTGATAATACATTTGAAAAATTCTTGATGGTCTGAAAAACACCAGGCTGTTGCTAATCATTATCATTATTGGGAAAACTTCTTGTGGCAACGCACAATGGAGGAAAACGTCTTAACAGGGAGCAAGGCACGGCTCAACCCTCAGGCCATCACTTGATCATCAAAGTGTTTTTAAAGACTGTGATTCAGACCAGATGAAAACGAACCCCAGTGCTTTCCAAACTACAGGCCTTGACCCATGAGGAAGCTGTGAAATCAGTTTATTCGTTGGAGACCAGCTTTAAAAAATAATAGTTGAATGGAAAAATAAAAGAAAATACTAGAAAATATCAGACATAGAAAGGATAAATATTGTTTTAAGGATATTTCTAAGTATACATATATATTCGAATACTTACAAAAACACTGAATGGAAATACAAAATGTTCTAACTGTGAATCACTGCTCAAAAACAAAATAAATCCAATAACGTCATTTATTGGTCTGTATTTAAACATATGATCACTTTTGTTGTCCTTAGACTTAGCAGGTCTTTTGTTGAGTTTATGTTGTAACACAGCATGGAAAGACTTTTTTATATCATATACTTTTCATTCTTGAAGTCATGTATGCCTAAAGGTTAAAACCAATAAAGCAGTGAGGCATCATGCAAGTAAATATGCAGCTAAAATATGCATATTTACTGAGGATAGGAATATATACAAAAGAAAATTAATTATAATTTATATGTTATACTTAAATAATATGGCTCTTCTATGAAATATATAGATTAATAGATAAGTTGGTTTTAAAGGCTGATACAAAGTTTACAATATTATTTAAATTAATTTTATATGTATTTTCTTTATTAGAGACAGTATCATTTATCTATTGCTGTGTAACAGACCATCCTAATACAAGTGGCTTAAACAACCCTTAGTGGTTTAGAGCCATTTCTGTGGGTTTTCAGTGTAAGCTGGGCTTTCTTCTGTGGTTCCTCTGATTTGGCTTGTCTCTTTATGTATCAAATCAGCCGAGGATGGGTCTGCTGAGCCAGTGGTTCTAAGAGTTGGATGGCTGTTGGCTGGAGTTCTTCAGCTCTGCCTCATCCTAATCATTCATAGACTAGCAGAGGCCTCTACTGTGGACAGAAAAGGTCTGGAAGAGAGTGGGGAACCATGGGAGGCAGGCTGAGGCCTCATTGGACCTGTGTTAGTGCCCCTTAGCTGTGTCTCTGGCTACTGCGAAACACAGGCTAGCTCTGATTTCATGGGAGAAGAAGATAGAATTCTCTTTTGCTGCAAGGAATAGCAAAGTCACAAAGCAAAGTACATTATCAGTGTAATCAACCTATTAGCTGTTCTGTTTCCCCTCCCTGTAATTTTCACCAGAGCAATATGAAAGAATCCTGTGGCCCGAGTCCCATAAATACTCTTTTTCCTCCTTCTGTCTGAAATAAAAGATTAATGTAGAAGTTAACCTAATACATACATTAGTAAATAGAAGATTTACTTATGCTAGCCAATTTTTTCTCAATTTGATTATAATAAATGTTATGCTTTTAAGAGTCTAGTGCTATTAACAGGCAGATGTATTCTGAGAATATTCTGAAATTTTACTCAGGGAATAGATGCTTTTCTAACAGGGAAAATAGAATTATAAACCAAACCGTATTTTGTATTTTAAGTCCTTTGTATAAAAGTACCCTCTTAGGGGGTTGGGGGTTTATTTCAGTAGTTCAGTGCTTATGTACAGGCTCCAGGTCCTGGATTCAGTCCCCAATACCCCCTCCCCCCAAAAAATTATACCAAAAGTTCCATTTTGATGTGTTCCTTTCCATATATTTCTGTAAAAGTTCTAGTTTTTAGGTGTATGTTCCCCAATGGAGCTTTTACTTGTTGCACATAGCATGCTATATTTAGCTCAAACCTTGGGTCAGAGAGTCTTATATTTAATTCTTGATAATAAAAATGAATATAATCTGCAGAGAATAGTTTCAGCAGCTCTTTAGGATATGATTGACTTTTACATAACCCTTTCTTGTTGAACAAATTAAGAAGCAAAGCAGAGGACATTAGAGAGGAGAGTGCTGGGTGCCTGCTCACTCAGTAATGAGTGGACAAGGGAAAGGGGATAACACACCATCTGTGATTCCCTACCTGCCCTTCGGATTGTGTGTTCCAGTGTGATTACAGAGGTAATGTTGGGAGACCTGACTGCAGAAGCAGGCTGGGTTGCATGTATATCCCTGCGAATCTGTTTTCCTGGCAGTGCAACAGAAATAATAGGGGCTCCTAGAACAGAGGTAGTAGAATTGTATAAATCACTCTGGCTGATCAGACAGGCTGGTGACCATTGTGCGGTAAACACTGTCATCTGCACTGTTAGTCCTGTAGATGAGTTTGATTCTAGCCCTCATGCGTTCATGTACACTGACTCTGTCTGTACTTGTGTGAATTTACATGTTGTATATCTGCGCCCAGAGGCAGAGATATATGACAGACACTGTCCCCCTGTAGCCTGACGTATTGGAGGGATTCCCCACTCCATATTCATAGTACAGATATGGATACCACCTCAAAATGGGATATATAATAGTAGGCTATTTAGAATGCACATTAGCTTTGGCTTTTGTTTAAACAAATGGTTGATGATTATACATCTCCAGTCTGTTTTATATACACTGTAACTTTTATTTTAAATGTGTTGAATTGTCTGGATGTAATACTTCAGCTTACGCCCAGCCTGTCTGTTTCTTTGAACACAGAAACATCCCAATATTACATACTTGAAGTAAAAAGAGTATCTAAGCCTATGAAAGGTGGCACATTCTTCAGAGTTGTAGTGTCCACTCACTTGAATCTTCATCAGTGGTTGCATTGTCTCCTAAAAATATACCAACCTTCATAATGACTGAATTCTGCCCCAAAGAAAAAGAAGTGATTATAATTCTCTTCACACATCTCTGGAGCCCATGACAAGTGTCAACTCAGAGCAGAGCTTTCTTGGAAAGCAGGCTGTGTCAAGACATAAAAGCTTTACTAATTCCTGACTACTCTTGACTTCTCCCATTTCTTGGTACAGTACAGAATTCTGCTGGTTAGGAAGTGATGAGCTATATGCTAATAAAAATCCCAGTACTTTAATTTCATTCACTCATTGAAAAACTGTATCTTAAATTCAGTCTTTCCCACCAACAGTTGGACCCTAACATTCTGATTTTTATAGATGATAGCAATTAAATGGTTATGAAAATGAATTCATTGTAGATGAACAGTGAACATTTTTAGGAAACTAGACTTTGGATTCATGATTATGATACTGTTCAGGAATTGCACTGTTATCAATAAGCGCATAAACTTTTAAAACCTTAATATTTTTGGCTTATAATACAATAAGCTCATTACTAACCCATTGTTTTGAAAAATTATTTTATTATTTATTTATATATTTAAGAGAGAGTGACAGAAGGAGAGAATGGGTGCACAAGGGCTTCCAACCAATGCAAACTCCAAACACATGCACCACCTTGTATATCTGGCTTTACGTGGGTACTGGGGAATCAAACTCAGGTCATTCTGCTTTGCCAGCAAACACCTATTCCTCTGAGTGGTCTCTTCAGCCCCCAGCATTTGTTTTCTATCCTTACCAATTTGGTATATTTAAATCTACATTTATACAAGTTTTGACAATTGTCTGTCATTATGTCAAATTCAGAATTGCCTTTAGTCCCTGGAAAACCTTTATTGTGCCTAGCTTTTTAAATTACCTGTGCAGTTTCATTTTCTAAATTCTCAGGTTCCCCCAAATTTGTGTTCTATGTTAGTCCAGGTTACTAGAACAAGATACCATGGATTGCGTGAGTTAAACCGCAGTTGTTTATTTCTCACAGTTCTGAAGGCTGCAGAAGCCAAGATAAGGAGCCAGCAGGCAGTTCTGGTGTCTGGTGAGGGTCTGCTTCCGGACTTGTATTCTTCTGTGTTCTTACTGTTTCCACATGAGTTTCACCTCACTGTGTGTGAGGAGAAGGAGTAGAGAGGGGAGAAAGGGAGGAGAGGGAAGCAAAGGAGGAAGAATAGGGGAAAAGAAAGGAGAGAGAGTTTTTACCTCATCTTGGGCCTCCTACAATGATGACCAAATTAAGACCTAATTTTCCCTCAAGGACCCAGCTATGCCTGTCACCCCAGTGAGGATTAATGCTTCAACATATGGATTAGGACAATACAAACATTCAGCCCATGTCATCTACTAACTCGTGGGATTCGGGGTACACAGTTTTTTAGTGGACAGTTAACAAGGAACCCTTGAGAGAGTCACCTAGAGTCCCATCTTTCATCATAGATAGGAAATTACTCATAAAGTAACTACTTGGGTGAAGTGAAAATAAGATGTTATTTTTCATAGTGTACATGATCCCCTTGTTCTTAGATATGGGCTTTGGTGCAGGTCTGCTTGCCCTTACTGTACCAGTGGTATTGGTCACTAGCTGTGATTTGTGTGGACAGTTTGTTTCTCATCCATGATTGGAGTAACATCAGTGCAGTTGGGAGCAGCAATAAGTGAGCAGATACATCTTCAAACTTTTGGTTCTGAAGCTGCACATGGTAACACCAGGGCTAGTTCTTATTGATGGAATTGTGTGACTCAAATTGGCCTTTTCAACACACTAGGGAGTGACAATAGAGCATTTAAGATTTGCCAAAGGGTGTGGGAGATATTTAATATCTGAATGGTGATATCACTGATCATTTCTAAGTTAAGGTTCTTAGCCCAAAAGAAATCTTCAAACAATGGCAAAACAGAACTTTCACAGGAATTTCTAGTCTTTCATTCTTGCTTAAAAAAAATTATCACCTGAGCTCAGTGAAAGAATGCTTGCCCAGCATTCACGAGATATTTTATAAACCTTTTTATCCTGAATTATATGAATCAGTCATGTATAAAATAGAGAATCGTGGGGCATAAATATATGACTTATGTTCTAATCAAGTTTTCTATGTCATAATTATATTATTAACAAAACTAGAGTCTTCTGACTGGTCATAGTTATTTAGCAATACAAAATATGTGTTAGGAGAGCTGAAATAGTTTTTAGTGAGTTGAGAATGATTTTCTTCCCTCCCTCCCTCTCTCCCTCCCTCCCTCCTTCCCTCCCTCCCTCCCTCTTGCTTGCTTTCTCTCTCTCTCTTTCTTTCTTTCTTCCTTTCTTCTCCCTCCCTTCCTTCCTTCCTTCCTTCCTTCCTTCCTTCCTTCCTTCCTTCCTTCCTTCCTTCCTTCCTTCCTTCCTTCCTTCCTTCCTTCCTTCTTTCCTCTCTCTCTCTCTCTCTCTCGTCATCACTGTTGAGAAACCATACAAGTATCATTGTAGCATACATCACTGGAGTAGGCTGGAGAATTACAGTTTTATTTTAAAACTACCCATATTTACTTTGGCATTGACTTAGAGTTAAGTAAGATTGTCTTTTGAGTTCCTAGCTTTGCTCAGTCAATGCAGGGCTACCGTCCTGCTGAGTCTTTAAATTCTCCTTGATGCTTCAATGCCAATGCTGAGATTTCGTGTGCTGAAGACTGTTAACTGTGTGTCACTGAACTGTTGCCACGGGGTAATGCTGTATAAGAAGCCACGTGGGTGACTTGGTTTTGATCTGCCATCACTTTCTAGTTTGACATCATTGAACTCATATGGTCCCTCGCATGGTTGGTGCTTTAGCTGAGGGTGCTTATTGGTACTTAGTCATTCAGCAGGCTACGCCTGGATTTTCCCCAAAGGAGATCAGTCCTATTCCCATGGAAAACACATTGTAGCAGAACAGGAAGTGGAGATGTTTAGGTGTACTCTCTTCTTGCATCACACCAGCCCACATTCTATTGCTCAAAGCAAGTCCAGAAATGTGGTTTCAAGGGTGGTGTGATGAACTGTGACTCACAGTGAGCAACCACTTCACAGGGAAACCTCCATGTTCTGGATTTCTTCATTGAGCTGCATACATGGCCTCTCTCTCTCTCTAGATGTTCTCTGCCAGGGTTCTCAGGTACCTTGTGTGTGCTGTTAACATTTGATCTGATGAAACGGGCATGTAGGACCAAGGAGATCCCTGAGTGATCTTAAGCCACTTGCCTTTCCCTAGAATGCTGCAGATATGATTTCTAATGGTCGAGGAGAGGTTACTTATCAGTACTCAGCAAGCCATAATCATTCCTCATGGGCAGATGTTAGTGCTGTGCCCATGTGCTCTTGGGCGGGTGCTTCAGCTGCTGCTGGTATGCTAGCACCCCCTCTCTCTGGAGGGGGAGGGGTGAAAGAGACAAAGCTGGTTTCTTTTCTTGACAATCATTGTCAGCAGTCCAAGCTGTGCGGCAGGATACCAGTGCCCCAACCGTTTTGCCTCGAGATGAAATGTGTTGCAACCCATTCTCCAGGCTCCTTTGGAATCAGCCTTAGGGCACACTTCAGTCAGGATCTCTGCCTTTCTCAGATGTGGCCTCTGTCCTGCCTCCACTGTTCCTTCTGATCCCTGTCTTAGTCTCTGGCTTGGGAACCCAAATTTACACTTTATGATTTTATTTTCTGTAATTTTCCCCATTTTAATTTTTCCCACTGAATTAAAAAGATTAAGAAGACACCATATACACAAAATGAGACATGTGCATATGTTGCATATGTGTGGGTGTCTTATTTTATATGAATGCACATACCTTAAGGCAGTATTGGAGAAAGGGATATGAACTATATTTCAGAATAAATGGATTTACCCTCTCACTCTGTTTGGCTCTGATAGTTACTGGTCCTGAGGACATAGAAGGAACATTTAAAGTGAGTGTCATAGACAAAATGGAAATGATAATTACAGTTGCAAGAGGCAATGTTGAAAATTAGCTTAAATGATATAATGCATGCCAGAGGACTTAAAGGAGACTGGCTCTAGATTAGTTGTTTTTGTTGTTGTTTTTACTTGATTATATTCTTTATAACTCAGAGCTATTTTGAGAATAATGTGCACTCTGGGTAGGCTTTCTTGATTATTTTTATTTGTGTGTGTGTGAATGAACCAAGGTTTCTTTTCTATTTATTTTATTTTCAACTCTTTTTTGGCAATTTCCATACATATAGATAATATACCTTTGTTCATAATCACCTCCCACCACCCTCTTTTTTCTCCTCTGAAATCTCCTCTCCTCTGAATCCCTTCTTGTTTCCAACTAGTCTCTCTTCTATTTGTTTTTGTTTTGGATTTTTAAAATTGTTGATACCTTTATTATCCATAATTAGATACATTGTATGAACAAATATTTTTTAAAATATTTTATTTATTCATTTTTCAAGCAGAGATACAGAGATACAGAGAGAGTGAGAGAGAGAGAGAGAGAGAGAGAGAGAGAGAGAGAGAGAGAGAGAGAGAGAGCATCAAGGCCACCACCTTGTGGGGTGTGTCTGGCTTATGTGGGTCCTGGGGAATTGAACCTGTGGCCTTAGGCACTGGAGGCAAGTGCCTTAACCGCTGAGCCATCTCTCCAGCCCTGTATGAACAAATCTTATGATGGTACCTCCATTTCCCTCCTCCCTGTCCCCAACCCACTGGGGGCTCTCCTCAGTGGGCATACTGGATCAATCCATGGGGAAGGGGGTTAAGAATAGCACAACAGGTAGCCAGGTTCCCCCGACACACACTTTGTGTGTTGTTGCTGAGGGGTACAATGTTTCTGGAGATTCTCCCCCATCATGGCTCTTACAATCTTTCTGCCCCCTCTTCTGCTGAGCTCCCTGAGTCATGGTGGGTGAGTTTTAAGCCTGCATTTTTTGTTGAGATCTTAAGTGTCTCTGTACTTCTGCTTTGGGTTGTGTTGGGTATCATTGGTGTCTGTCTTGTTGATCTATCCTGGGTTATCTGACTTGCTGTGGTGATAGGTCTCTTGTTTAGTACACTACTTTCTCAGAGGTTTCATTTGGGGGCTACATGGTAGGCCCAGGGTGGTTCATCTCTTGCCGGGATGTCAGCCATCATCCTGTGGCTTGTTGGTAGAGCTGAAATGACCATGGCTCTCTCACTGCCTTCTGAAAAATGCAAACAGAATCTCCGTCAGAGAGTGAGATCAGTATAGGTCAAATTAGACACACATTGCTAATTTAGCAAGATTCTATTGGTGTAGCCTCCTTGTAGTTCTCTGGTAGTGGGAATTTCCTCTTGGAGCCCAAGTTTTTGGTCCTCATAAAATTTTTCTATGGGATTACAATTCCAGTAAAGGGTTCTTTGTCACTGAGTGGATCTCTTGGCCAATTTGAAAGCCTTCAATTACCCCCTAGGTTCTGGTGCCACTCTTGCACAGGTAATCACTTCTTGACTAACTGATCTCTCCCATAAAGCAGTGTGTTCAGCATTCTCATGACCTCAGTCTGAATTTTATATCAATGGTCTCTGCTTTCTCCAACTATCATTGACCAGTTTCCCTTGTCAGCTTATGTAGCACCTTCCTGCACTACACAGGCTACCATCTGGGAGCTGGTTACCATTCTGGATCTTGAAGGGTTTCTCGGTGATATGCTATGACTTTCTGTGGTTTCTTCAGCAATAGGATATGACCTTAGGCCTGGGGCAGATATTCAAGAGCTTTGACAGAAGTCTGTCTTGTTTTGGAGACCTCGTGTGTCTCTTTGGTCCACAGCTCAGTGTGGGAAGGAACCAATGACTGGGACAGGGAGTTGCAGGTCTGCTCAATTTTTCATGGGGTCAGGCGTCCTTATATTCTATTCATGGCGCCTCTTACAAGATGATGCCCACTAGCTTCCTTGAGAGCTTACTATATGAAAGTAAGGATTTTAAACCAAGGTTTCTTGCTGCTGTAAACCAAAGCCTGTCTGTTTCTACATGGGTGGCTGGGGAATTGAACCCTGAACCAGTAGGCTTTGCAAACAAGCACCTTTAACCATCTCCCCAGTCTCATTACTCAGATATTTTAAAAATAAAAAATAATCATCTGATGCCAATGAAATGGAGCAGTGACTTAGTAAAAAACACTCATTTTCTTGCAATAGTTCTTTTTCACATACTGATTTTCTGGTTTTTTAATTCAAAAACTGATTTTGTTGCTTACTATTTGTATTGTGTAATTAAAAATTGAAACAAAAGTTTTGTCTCTTTGTCCAGGTGACATGAAGATAGGTCTTTGGCTACATCAGCACAGTAAGCCTCAGGAATCTTCACTTTGTTTTATCACTATATTTTGACTTCTTATTCTAAATGATAATTCAGGCAAATGGCAAAATAAACTTTCAAAATTAGTAAGCATCAAAACAAGATCTAAATATTCTTTGAAATGTTGGTTATTTTTCTTTAAATTATCAAGTTTCATTTATTTCTATTGAATTTGGAACTTTTTTGTATATTATGATGAGCAGCTTATCAATTTCAAGCTAAAAAGGCCATTACTTCATATTAACAGTGGTAAACGTCACCTATATTTTGGGTTATTCCAGGGTTAAGCTGAAACTAATGTTCTTATCATTACTGCCAGAATTATGGTTGAACAGTCTTCACCAAAGTAAATATTTTTTCTTCATTGAAAATTCAGTGCTGGGATTTCATGTAACACAGTGACCAAATTTAGTTATCAGTAATCACTCCTCTAATTATGCTGTATTGACTGTCTTCCTTTCTTCTCCTGCCTGAAATGCACCCTGTATTTCTTTCCTTAAAGGCTTTTCTAGTTCAGAAATATTTTCTTCAAGAATTTGAAAATTTCAAGTGTACTGAAAAGAGTTGACAGACTTAGATTTCACAGACGGATGACACCGCTTCATTTTATGATTTTATTTTATTGTGTGTGTTTGTGTGGGGGAAGGCACACACCTGTGTGTGTGTGTGTTTGTGTGTGTGTTGTATAGGACAGAGGCCTGTGTGAGGTGTCACTAGTAGATCAGGCATGTTTCATATGCCCAGCTTTTATGCAAGGGGGAGAGATCTGACTTCAGGCCCTCTATGTTTATGTGGTAAGTACTTCATCAACTGAGCCATTCCTGTACCTACACTGATTTTTTTATGTAACAGGAATGCTAATTAATGGGCATAAAAATCTACCAGTTATTGATAGTGGACAAAGTTATGATTTTGCACATGATGTTCACATATGTTATAACACCTTAATTAATGAGGAAGAACAATATATATTTATGTTAATAGGTAGCTTGTAAGGATAAAGATAGCATGCTGCCAAGAAAACCTAATAATGAGATTTAATCTAATCTAATTTAAACATAATAATGAGTATTAAATACTTTGAATCTCGAAGGCTTGATATTGACTCTGTAGTGTGCACTGATTTTTATATTTCTGATTAAAATCTGACTTTTAGCTAAACATGCTGGTATAAACAACCTGATGGGATCTCAAGTTCCAGCCTTGGCAAATGTTGAAGACACTGTCTCAAAATAGAAAACAAACAATGTTGGGATGGGGAGAAAGTGTGCATGTAGCTCATTGGACCTCTTCGTTTGCACACAGGAGTCACTAGATTCAATTCTAGTGTTATGAAAAATAAAATAAGAAAAAAAACAAGACATTCTTAAGCAGGGCAGTGTGTTCACTGCCCTGCAACTGTGTTTCATTTGCTATTTCATTTTATTTTAATAGTAAAAGTCACTGAACATGGTACTCACCATTCTCTTTACATACTCCCGGTGAGCCTGGAAGAAATTTGAGAATAAGAATCACAGAAGATCTGCTCTGACTTCTTTAAATATTTCTTCTTAAGAATTGTCTAATATCATTTTGCCTTATTGTTTTTGTAATGTGCATAACACAACTACAGTCATATTTATCTAATTTAAACCATTGGTCCTCTGACCATATGATCAAAATAATTAGCATGTATGATTTTATAAATTTGTGTCTGCACCTCTTCATTTAATCTCAAAATCTCATGCTTTCTTTTTTTGTTGTTGTTTTGGCTTATTTTTTTTTTTGAGGCAGAGTCTTGTTTTAGCCCAGGCTGCTCTATAATTCACTAGGTAGTCTCATGCATTCTTTTTTCCTTCAAATAGACTTAAGGGTCCATATTTAAAATTCATGAAGACTCAAAAATGAAAACTACTTATTTCATAGAAATAATCTATATCACTTAAGTTTTATAATTGTTCAATCTTACATCGTTAGTCTGACTGTTTTTATTCTCAGGTAAAGAATTGTCTACATAAGTTCTACATAAAAATATAGGACATGTAATAGATGGGACATAAAACAGTTTGACTTAAAATGTTTAATTAATAGAGGAAAGAGGCAAGGCAGAAACTGTTGTTAAAGATCAAGTTGCCCATAAAAGTATGTGAAATTAGAGGCTTTAACCCTTGGAATCCAACAAGTCAGAAGCAAGATTAATATTTATGTAGGTGTACAGGCTTAAGTATTCAACCCATTACATAACAGAGACAAAATGAGGTAACCCTTCTTATCATGTCTTATAAAAGAAGCAGTGACATTATATAATTAGACTGTGTTTACCAGGCAGCACATTCCACCTCCACACACTCTGAAGAAATGGAAGATGTGAGGCGTGCAGGGTTTCTAAGGAGTCAAGAGTAAGATGCTAACTTCCTTTGGCTGATTTTGTGTTGTGCATCACATCATTCTGATGTGTCTCTTCAGTTTAATCCTTCAAAGACCTTTATCATGCCAGTCTGGGGGCAGATGTTAGAGGTCTGTGATTTGGGAAGGAGCCAAGGCTTACCGTTTAAGCCTGAATCTCAGGAGAGAAGGCAAGAAGAGAGAACTGAGAATCTATTTGGAAAAAAAATGTTTCTATCATTGCTCATTAGGGGTATGAGGTGTGTAGAGTGCACATCTCTTTTGCCTTGAGGTGTGTTCACTAAAGAATGGGACCAATGTGATCCTTGCACTGCTATTATGATCATGCAATAACTTTCACTAGTCTATGGGAAGGTACAGACTGGGTATGGAGGGGCAATGAGTAGAGTGGACTCCATTCCAGCCACCACCCCGAGGACTGTTTCCATTTTGTTTGTTACAGTACAGTCTCCATCGGATGTTTCTTTCTTCTGTAGTATCAATTCAGTACAGGATTCCTACTAAAGACACTGTTTTTGAATGCACACAAAATGGAAAATTACACTCCCAACCAATTTTCCTAATTGTTTCCCACTGTTTTCATTAGTGTTAGATTGTTCAGAGTGCTAAGGAAATATCCTCCTAGTAATTCTCCCAATATCCAAAATATAAAGCCTTTGGTTTTATCTCAGATTTGAGGTGACAGATTTTGGTGAAATAAAAATAAATCAATGCCTGCTAATAAATGCCATCAATCTGGGCAGTGTGTGGTCATTCTGCTACGCATGTATTCGTGCCCTTCTGAGTGCCTGATAGTGATGAATGTGCTACACACAGGCACCTTTCCTGTTTTCCTGTTCTTTGCACTCACGGAATATCACAAGCCAAAGGAGAGCAGGTGATAGGAAAGAAGCAATAATGATCACGTAATACTTCCAAGACACCAACCGATTCCGGTTAAGGGCACACTGATGAATGTGATGCCCAAAGGGATAACAACATGCCTCCAATTCTTTCCTTTGGAAGCAGCATGTTATGAATGTTAGATAATTTTAACAGAAGACCATACATAATTGAATCCCTACTTACAGTCTTGATTTCTCATTTATGCTGGTCTTTCATTTAATTCATATAAACCAACATCAACTTGGCTTTGTTGGACTTAAATCTAAATGTCTCAAGGTTGAAATTAGACAAAAAAATCAGTTAAGGATCAATGCTAATGCTATCACTCAAAGGTAATCCTCATTTACATTGTTTATCATTAATCTATAATTTAAGCACATATACAAGTCTATTTTTAGATGTATGTACAAAAATAGTTCTATAAAATGACATCATTCTGTATGAAGCATTAAAATTCCAATTTTAGTATTGGTTTCCTTCCTGGGATGCTTGAGACCTCTCCTGAGCAACCTTTAGTCCTTCTCATGCCAAGTCTTGGTTTTTGTTGCCTGTATGTATTTCTTTAAACAGTGAATAATTAAAATATTCATGTTGTCCCTAAATGGTGATTTCTTTGTGAGTTTATTGCAGCCACCATATCTAAATGTAGTCATGTTACCAGTCCACTGTTCACCATGGCCTTACATTCTTAAATCCTTTGCCTCGCTGGTTTTCTAAATTGGCTATTTCATTTCAATTCTATATTTTAAAAAGTATGGGAAGATCACAGGTGTGTACTTTATGAGATTTCCCATGCTTACCAGTGCAGCTTGACTCCATGTTCTTAGCTGTGGCTCCATGGTCTTCTGGCCAAGTGTAGTACAGATGTATAAGAAGGACCTGTTCTGTCCCTGTGGTGAGATACTTGCTTTATGCTTGGATGCTTAAAAATTTATTTCTATTTTCCTCTGAAGTAAGATATTTTGTATAGTTGATTTCACATTTTTCATCTTGCTTGGATAGTGCTTTTCAAACATTCTCCTTTCCAGTAAAATATTGGTGACTTCTTGGCTTTCTTTCTCCAACTGAGACCAATGTTTTCTGTTTTCATAGGTTTTGAGAGCTGAGTACTTCATGTTCTGTTTGTCTTCAGCAAGGAGGCTGGATGGCATTCTGAAGCCATACACATCCATAAATTCTATTTACTTTTTTCTTCGGGATAAGAGAGACAGAGAGACAGAGAGAGTAAGAGAGAGAATAGAGAGGGGATACTTCCCATTCCCATGGGGAAATATCCTAATACTTCACTTGGGAAATTTCTGCTATTTCTCAGTCAAGAAAACTGTAACAGGATTTTTTCAGTTCTCTCTCTCTCTCTCTCTCTCTCTCTCTCTCTCTCTCTCTCTCTCTCTCTCTCTCTCTCTCTCTCTCCACATTCTTAGTAGGTTTAAATCCCGCTGTTGTCTTGGAGAAGGATGAGTGGGTAGTCAGAGACTTTCCTGTATAAGCCCCAGACATTTCTGTTATTTTCTTATCCCCCAGAGTTAGTTATGGGATCACACTTCATTTCTTGTCTGTTTTTGTTTTTCTCGTTTTTAATAGTATTATACAAGGCGATTTTCATGCTCCTTCAGTTTTTAACAGCTTCTCACAGGGTTTTGACCCAAGCCTAGAACATTTTCCTACTTACCTTAGAAGGGTTATTTCCCTACAAGAAAGTTGTCTGGACAAGTGTACATCTGAGCTAAGCTATGAAGGGTATTTCTCTGAATACCTGCTGGCTTTTATTTTTTTTACTTTCAGGTCTTGTCAGTGTCAGGAGTACTGTCTTTTTTTTTTCCTTTCTTTGGTCACTACTTGCAAGCTGAATTAGAAAGAACACAGCTCACTGACTTTCTTTTTACTGGGAAATTCTTATTTTTTTTTCCTCTTGATTTATTTTCCTTGCTCTCAGGTGATTTAACCAGCCAAAGAGTGTGAGAACATTTAGATAAGAAGCATTATCTAGATTGTTTAAAGAAAAAAAAAGTATCTTTAATGCTTTGAAAGCAAAACCCAACACAAAGAGAAACAATAAAAATATTCCTAACATGAAGGTGTTCTGCTCTGAACATTTCTATCATTGTAACTGCTGTGATAGATAACAGCAGAGCAGAATAGCATTCCAGGTACAGGGCTAGTGTTTTGTTTTACTTCTAAATGCTACCAATGGACTAATATTGGTTTTGTTTTCTATGTATACATACTGTTGTTCACAGGTTCGAATAATAAAGTAAAATATTGCATTCTTTTGTTATAATCCTCACTGCTTATAGAACACCATTTAACAAGTTGGCCTCATAGTGCGTTTGTGAGGATTAAATGAGCAAATATGCCATAATAAGCATTATGTGTTCCACGGTTATTCAAGAAAAATATAATCCAGCAGAAACATCTTCATGTGGAGGCTGTAACACAAAAGGATCAGGTATGTCCTTATTGCTCTTCACCTATAGTCTCCTCAGGTGGTGGCCAGACCCCAGGCAGTGAGAAGCCATATATGCAACAGTGCACGCATCACCCCTGCAGGACAAGCACCACTGGGGACGTCAAGGATTTGGAGGGACACAGCCTGGATTTTGTGACCATGCCCTTGGGTAGCATGCTATGTGTCACAATGTACTCTCCTTGAGTCTGATTCTCCTGCACACTCAAAACTTAACTGTGGAGCCACTTTTCATGAAAACACTGAGGGAGCAAGCCAACTACAAAGGAGAAGGTGGTTAGATTTTTTTAAGTGAAGTGTTCTTTTGCTTGCTAGTTTGCTTGGAAGTTCCTCTGCTGCTGCAAATAGTCTGCAGTGTCCTTGCTACCCAATTCATTTCGGACTTGTGGCTTTGACCCTAGGAACTTGTTAGAAATGAACCTGGTGATTCCTTATTTCAGATGTGCTGAATTGGAATTTACATTTTAATGAAATCTTATGGAAATTCATATGCATATTAATGTGTAGTGTTATTCTGGCATAGGTGAGATTTTATTTAGAAAGGAAATCTATAATACTCTAGGAAAACATGACCTTTAAACATATGCAGCAGATTCTTCCAGCTCCCAGTGAAAATCTGCAGAGCCAAGCTTGGTGGTAGATTCCAATAACATCATTCAGGAGCTTGAGGTAGAAGGATCACAAGTTCAAGGCTAGCCTTGGCTACATAATGAGTTTTGTTCCATCCCATTACAAATAGAATGATAATATAAAAATATTAACATTTCACTTTAAAACTACAATCAGTTTTCTCCTAATAGGTCTCAGGCCCCAAACAATGGGTCTAACTGACCACTGACCTTGTACTGGAACTTTTGAAACTCTGAACCAAAACAATTTTTTCTTCTCTCGTGTGTTTTTTACGTCAATGAGAAACTACTTGAATTGTGGTTTCGTTTTTCTATCAGATAGATAAACCTGAGAGCATTTGGCTAAAGGACAAATATGTGAATCCACTTATACGCTATGCCTAAGCAGGCAGTAGAATGGGGTTACTGGGAACTAAAGAGAGTGAAGCATTATTTAATGGGTACAGAGTTTCTATTTGGCATGACAAAACTGTTCTGGAAATACCTAGTTGTCGTGGTTATACATCATAGTAAATTTACCTAATGACACTGAATTATTCATTTGATGTTATGTGTATTTTGCCATAATAAAAAATATGACATTTTCTGTAATGTCCCACAGTGACACACACACACACACACACACACACACACACACACACATATATATATATATATA
>PVHP010014873.1:0-18198 GCA_004024765.1 Zapus hudsonius
GGCAGGGTCTCCAGTCGCTGCAAACAAACTCCAGATGTATGCACCGCTGTGCATCCGGCTTTCTGTAGGTTCTAGGGAATTGAACTGGGATCATTAGGCTTTGCAGGCAAGTGACTTAACCACTGAGCCGTCTCTCCAGCCCTTATGTAGGTTTTTATTTAAGGGAGAAAGTCTGTCACCTCAAAATAAAATCCAGGCATGAGAAAATGGTTCATCGGGTAGGAGCACTTGCTTTGCAAGCCCAAGGGCCCTGAGTTCAGTCACCAGCATCCACGTAAAAAGCTGGGTGTGGCCACGCCCACTTATGGCCCAGTCTTGTATTGGGAGTGGAGACCAGAGTATCTCTGAGGCTTACTCATCGGCTAGTCTGACAGAAAACAAGGGCAGCTTCAAGTTCCGTGAGAGACTCCATCTCCGGGTATAAAGCGAGGACACCCGACATTCTCCTCTGGCCTCTGCGTCCATGCACATGGGGGACACACATCTGACACACACGTGTGCCTACATTATACGTATACCTCAAGACAATTGGTTTTTTTCAAGGGAGGGTCTCACTCTAGCCCAGGTTGACCTAACACTCATTCTGTAGTCTCAGGCTGGCCTCAACTCACAACGACCCTCCTACCTCTGCCTCCCAAATGCTGGGATTAAAGGTGTGCACCACTATGGACCTAGCAAAAAATAATTAAATCCTTTTTTGGGGGATTTTCAAACATAAAGTCAGCTCTACTGTGAATGTTTGTGTCACCCCCAAATTCCCATGCTAAGATGCTGACATTAGAATCAGGGCTCATGGGAGGTGATTTCAGGTCATGAGGACATACCCTTCAAAGGGCCTCACAAGACAGACCAGTGTTCTTCCCTGTGGATATGTAAGGACATACTGCCAAGGCTCCAGAGCCGAATCTGCTGGCACCTACATCCGGGACTTTCCAGACTAGTGTGAAAAGTAATTGTCTGTTGTTTATAAACCACCCAGTGGAGGCCCGAGACAAAATCCTCAGTAACTCCTTGCATACTTATTCTCAGAATGCTGCTGCAGACGCTACATCTGCTATCTGCGTGTCCTGTAGTCTGTAAGAGTGCAGGGTGGTTGTAATCTTAGGACATTGTTCAGATTTTTAGGTTGTCTCCTATTAGTTTACCGTACATATATATTTGTTCTCAGTGTAGCTGTTTCATGGCTCTGTGTGTCATAACCTAAAAAGAGAGGGCAATTGTTCTCTGTCACTGTGACAAAATACCTTCCCAAAGCAGCTTCAAGGAAGGAGTGGTTTATTTTGGCATATTGTTTGAGGGGATACTGTCTGTCATTGTATTAATCAACATCTCATTGCTGGGACAAGATACCTGATAAAAATCAGTTTAAGGGGGCTAGAGAGATAGCTCAGTGGTCTAGATGCTTGCCTGCAAAGCTTAAGGACTGGGGTTCGATTCCCCAGTAACCATGTAAAGCTAGATACACAAGGTGGTACTTGCATTTGGAATTTGTTTGCAGTGGCTAGAGGCCCTGGCACATCCATTCTCTCTATCTGCCTCTCTCTCTCTATTTCTCTCTCTCTCTCTCTCATAAATAAGTTAATGTATAAAATAACTTTTTAAAAAATCAGTTTAAGGGAGGAAGGGTTTATTTCCACTTATAGTTTCAAGTAATAATCCATCATGGTAGGGAAGACATGGTAGGGAGCAGCTTGAGGTAGCTGCTCATATTCAGCACATGAGGAAGGAGAGAATGCTGAATGTCCAGCTGACTCTCCCTTTTATACTTTCCAGAAACCCAGCCAAGCTGGGTTTGGGGGCGTACCCCTTTAATTCCAGCACTCGGGAGGGAGAGGTAGGAGGATCACCACGAATTCGAGGCCACCCTGAGACTACATAGTGAATTCCAGGTCAGCCTCGGCTAGAGTGAGACCCTACCTTGAAAAACAAAACAAAAAAAAATCTAGTATTTCACAGACAAAAAAAAAAAAGAATGTTATTTTAACAGGAAATTTACTAAGCTAGTATAGTGGTCTGATCCAGGTATTCACCAATAAATGTAATGTGCTCCGAATGCTTGATCTCCAGCTGATGACAGTTTTGGAATTGGAACCTTGTTGGAGCTGTGTTGTTGGGGGCAGGCTTATGGGGGTATAAACCAGCTTCCCCTTGCCAGTGTTTGGCACACCTTCCTGCCACTGTTTGCAGTGCTGTAGAGAAGGTGATATCCACCCCTCTGCTCATGCCATCATTTCCCCTGCAATCATGGAGCTTCCCCTCAAGTCTATAAGCCAAAATAAACCCTTTGCTCCACACACACACACACACAAAAAAAAAAACCAAAACCCAGAAACCCAGCCCATGGAGTGGTGCCACCCACAGATAAACTGGGTCTTCAAACCTTAATTAACCTAATCACCATAATCACTCACAGACATTGATGCACGATTTTAGGGTTCAGGGAGATATACAGAAGATCCCAGGCCCATGAACCCCAACTTTTGAGTTCTTAAAAATTGATAAAATGGACTCATAGAAGGGTACATAATGAATTATGAGGTTTATTTTAGGGAGAATTAGTATCCAAGGGAGAGGGGAGAAAGGAGAAACAGGAAAATCTCCAGAGGAGCCTATGGAAAGGCCAGTGTGGTGGTTTGAATGTGAATGTATGTCCCCCGTAGGGATTTTTAATTAAGGTTAAGCTTCCTAGTTAAGTCTTGTCATAGACAGCCACACACTGCTGGGATGAACCTCCAAACCAGGCACAGTTTATGGGAGGAAAGGATTTATTGAAGCTACAGATCCAGGGGAAGTTCCATAATGACGAAAGAGGCTGCCCCCTTTCACAGGTCCAAGCAGAGAGAGAAAAACCCATCACCAACACCATATACACACAAAAAAAAAACAGGCAGGCGGAAGAGAGAAGAATTTCTCCCCCTTTATACAGCCTTAGGATGGGGTCTTGAAACCCTTTCACAGACTTGTTGACTACCTGAGTCTCTGGCAGTTCCTTCTTGCACAGCCCTCCCAGGAAAAGATATTTGTTTCTAGCTCTCCTGAGCTTCTTTACATACTGTTCCCTACTGAGAGGGCTGCCTTCCTGTGAACATCCTCAGAGACCCACCCAAGAGTACTAAAAAGGCCAAGTTGACAACAAAACTTAGCCATCACAAGTCTATAGTAGGTGGAACCCTGTTAGAAGTGTGTCACTGGGGCAGCTCTTCAATCTGGCCCTCCTGGGTCTATTAAAAGCTGTTGGAGCTCTGGCTGTTTGTGTTTGCTGGCTGTTGGCAGTGTCTCTGCTGTGGATCTATGGAAGTGGACTAGTTTCTTCTGCCATTGATGGGAGTTTCTCCTGGATTCTATAAGCTTGAAATAAACCCTTTCCTTCCACCAGCCATGTCTGGTCAGATTTGTGTCCCAGTGGCCGAAGGTAACTGCAACAGAAAATTGGTATTGAGAAATGGGGTTATTGTCGCAATGAATCTGACCATGTGGTTTTTTTGGTCATTTGGAATGTGCTTGTGGGAAGAATATGGAAGGATTTGCTATTTTGGACTGGAGAAGCCTTGCAGTGCTGTACGCAGAGCTTGCTCTGCTATTCTGTTGAGAGCTTGAAAATGTTAAACGCAGAAAGATAGTGGACTGTGAAGGCTTGGTTTATGAACTTTTGAAGGTAAAAGAACAGCCTTTGTTGGAAATGGGCTACTGGTGAAAAAGCTGGTTGCACTCTTGCTACAGAATTTGATCAAGGTTGAATTTAAAAGCAACAGACTGGTGTGCTTGGTAGAAAGTATAGAACAGAAAAATGTACAAGATGTATTATTTGTCAGAGAAAAAATTCAAGAAATTTGAAATTAGTGGCACGTAGAGGGGTTTTAGGTTTCTTATGCTGTGATTGCTAAGCAGACTGCCACCATGAAGGGGTGTGCCAATGGGTTTGCATTGGAACAATGGAAATGATGATCTGGGGGGAGCCATTGAAAGAAGCTGGCTTGAACAAAGAATTCTAAAAGAGTGCTTCAAGGTTAAGGTTTATTCTCCCCCTGGATTTACAAATTTGGTTGTGCCTCATCCTTGAATCTGGTTTTGGAAGCATGCAAAGTGTAGAGAAGCATAATGTGCTTCTCTAATGTGCATCAATGTTTTGTTTTTTTGGAAATGGCCCCTGGGCAAAGTGAAGCAGAGTCGAAATCCCTATGTGGAGGCCAAGTAAGTCTGTTGTATGGAGCTGTGAAGATAAACCATGGTTTTCAGTGTGGATCCAAAGATGTTTTAAATATACCAGGACTGTGGCATGGCTGCCATGGAGAACTTCTAGCTCAGGATCAGATTTTCCTCTGGGCTGTGATCAGCCCAGCTAGAGGGGCAGAATTGAAAATGCAGACTTTCATCACTGGTTATGGATGTTGGACTTGTACTGCAGATGTTTGATATTTGCCTACTGGTTATTGATTTTTGCACTGGTCCAGTCTCTCCTTGTTGTGTCCTTGTGCAATGGAAATGTTTATACTATTATGTGTTTGAAGTATGTAAGTTGTGATTTTATAGGATGTATAGCTAAGAGACAGTCTTAAATTTCAGATGATACTTGGGACTTTTGAACAATGTTAAAGTTGGTAAAGACTATGGGAAACTTTGAAGTTTGACTGAGTACAAATTGCAATGTGAAATGGTGATGAGTCTCTGGGGGCTAGGGTCAGAATGTGGTGGTTTGAATGTGAATGTACATCCCCCTAGCCTGAGGTATTTTTGATTAGGATTGAGTTTGCAACTTGAATCTCCAACAGCCCAGCTAGAGGAAGTGTCACTGGGGGGCAGATCTAGTTCAGCCTTAGATTTCCCCTGGATTCTGTAAATCGAAAATAAATCTTTTCCTCCTCCCATAAGCTGTTTCTGGTTGGATGTTTGTCTCAGCAACGAGAAAGTAACAGGAACAGGTGTCCAAGCATACACACACACACACACACACACACACACACACACACACACACACGGCAAAACATGAGAATTCAGGTGCTTTTCCTTCCCATGGGGGTCAGAAAACAGGGTAAGAGGTAGGATAATGAAGGGCACAGAACTTAGAGTGATTATACATGTAACAAAGTGAGAAAGCATCTGGAAACAAAATAGATGTAGGAATCAAGATAATAGCCAGGCAGAAGAAAGTGCCTGAGAAGGAGGAGAGAAAGACTTATACACTGGTGTTCAGGTGAAACCACAGAATGGAGAAGGCCAAGATGAGACACACACACATACACACACACACACACACACACACACACACAAAGTGAGAGAAAGAGAGAGAGAGAGGGTTAGGCTTCTTTATAGGATCAAACATCCAATTAGGATGAGCTGTATCATCAGAGTCAGGTGTGTAAGGAAGAGACCTGGTTGGTTCTTGGATTTAAGGGACTAATTTAGGAGGGGCCAGCCCATCCAGGTGGGCTGAGCTGAGGAAGAAGCAGGAAGTTGATGCCTAGGAGTGTTGCTTACAGCCATCTTGGATCACATTGGATCAACTGTGGGTTCTGGTCCAGCCAAGGCAGGAAAAGTGGCATCTTCTTATTCTCCTTGGACCTTGTACCTGGCTGACTTCCTATTAAAAAAAAAAAAAAGCCGGGCGTGGTAGCGCACGCCTTTAATCCCAGCACTCAGAAGGCAGAGGTAGGAGGATTGCCATGAGTTCGAGGCCACCCTGAGACTACAGAGTGAATTCCAGGTCAGCCTGACCTAGAGCAAGACCCTACCTCAAAAAACAAAAAGCAAAAAACAAAAAAAACACAAAAAGCTATCTTTCTCAGGCTAGAGAGATGTTAGTGGTTAAGACATTTGCTTGCAAGCCTGATGGCTTAGGTTTGAATTCCTAGTACTTATGTAAAGTCAGATACACAAAATGGCACATGCATCTGAAGTCTGCGGGCATCTTCAGTGGCAAGAGGCCCTAACATGCCCATTGTCTCTGTCTCTCTGTCTGTCTGTCTCTCTTTCCCTGCTTGCAAATAATAATTAATAAATTTAGAATTCTCACTTGGTCCTCAGCAGTCAGTGAACAGATGAAGGAAGAGAAAAAGAGCAGAGAGTATCATGGGAATTCTCTAGCTCAGGCCTGAAGATGGTGAACATTAGTCTGATACTCATTCCATTTCAAGAATCTAGTCCATGTGGTCACAGGAAACTGCAAGGAAGTCTGGGAATTGTAGTTTCACTGTGTGTACAGGCGAAGGAAGAAAATGGGGTTGTAAACAGCTAGCTCTTCTTGGGCAAGAACATTCCCACTATGTCAAAATTAATGCTTTTATCTGGTATCTAGGATGGTTTGAAACAGAAATGTCCCCCACAGGCTCATGTTTTGAGCCCCCCTTTGACAGGTCGTGGCACTTCTTTGGCAGCCTGTGAAACCTTTAGGAAGTTGGACCTAACTGGCAGAAGTAGGTAGCTGGAGTTGGATCTTTGAAGACTGAAGCCTGGTCCCTGATTCGGACGCTGTCTTTGTTTCCTAGGTCACTGCCATGTGAGCAGTTCTGCTACATTTTGGTGCTGCCACAGACTGAGCAGGTCCACCGTGTGTCTTCTCTGCCAGGAGGCACTGGCGTCTCTGAAACTGAGGCCAAAATCAATCTTTCCTCCTCTCAGTTGTCTCTGCCAGTTAGCGTGGGTGCAGAGATGTGATGGTAACTAATAGAGTATCTAGCACATCTTTTGTTCCAAGTTAAAAGAGATGTAGTTTATGCTATGCTCCTCACTGGCTACAGATGAGTGTGGTTTTGGTTGCTGATGTTATTTTCTGTTTTTTGAGGTAGGATTGGTCTCACTCTAGCTCAGGCTGACCTTGAATTTACTCTGTAGTCTCAGGGTGATCTTGAATTTATAGCAATCCTCTCACCTCTTCCTCCTGGGTGCTGGGATTAAAGGTGTGTGCCACCACACCTGGTTTATTTCATACACATACACACACACACACACACACACACACACACACACATATATATATATATATATATATATATATATATATATATATATATATGCAAGGAGAGAAAGAGAGGGAGGGGGAGAAAGAATGGGAGTGAGTACCAGGGGCCGCTTGATGCTGCAAACAAAATGCAGACCCATGTGCCACTTTGTGCATCTGGCTTTACGTGGGTCCTGGGGAATCACACCAGGGTCATCAGGCTTTACAAGCATAGTGCCTTAACCGCTGAGTTATCTCTCTAGCCCACAAATTAGCATTTCATGTTTCTCCTTAGAATTCTCTATTTTTTGCTTTTGGTATATCCAATTATTTCATTCTTTCTTCAAAGTTCCGCCCTCTGTTTTCAGCAAGAATTCATCAGATCTCTCCAGTGCTCTGCCTGCCATTTCCAGCTTTCACGTAAAAGTTAGCTGTTTGTATGCATCTTAAAGCTTCGAATGCTTTTTTTTCCAGTAGCTATACATTCAGAAATAGGCGCGATTATTTGATTCTTTAAATAAAGCCTCAGAAATGCATTAACTTGTAGAAACACTACAGTATGCTATGCCAAGTTGAAACATTATGAGCTTACAGAAATTGTAGCTTAATTTTACAAATGTAAGTAAATGGTCAGAAACACATAATTCTTGATACACACATATGATTCTTCATAGACAAGCCATTATACACCAGCCAATTGTCATCGTTACTGTTTAAAAATTAACCAGTATGGTTTTCATGTGATCCCAGGCAGCATGATTAAGGAAAAGCCACACCCTGCCGAAGCTCAGAGAAACGTCCTCGAGCATTCAGATTTCTTGATAGGATTTTTGTCTGTGTTGTCACTGCAATCAAGATCAACTATGTGCTTGGGGACACATTAAGGCACAGCTGTTATGATTAATTTTACCCTTCTGGCCACAAGAGGCAAGTCCCAGCAGTGACCAGCTTAGTCCTAGGGAGTGATAGGTCCTAACAGGAGGCCTTGGCATGGAATCTTCTCGTCCCTCCCTGAAGACAATCAGTAGCTTGATGAGGTGGGGCTGGGGCCAAGCCTGACCTGGGGCTGAGCTGTTCAGTGCTGGGCTGGGTCTAGGGGAGGCAGTCTCTCTAAGCAAGGCTTTCCCTTGGCTTGGCTGCATCCCACTCAATTACATTGGCTGGGCGACTCTGGACTTTGAAAAGTGAGCCACACACAGAATACCTGACAATGAGCGGATTACCCCTAAGTGCCCTCGGTTGGTTCGCATTTTGTAGGAAGAGGTCTATCTATCAGGGGGGAGTGGGGGCCCCGTGCAGTCCACCCCAGGGCACATGGTGCTGCCATGGTGGACATTGCTGATAATCATGGCGAGAGCCTGTCTGAAATTTCATCAGCAGTTGAGAGCTTTGGATTTTCTTTTATTTATTTACTTTGGTTTTTCATGGTAGTGTCTTGCTCTATCCCTGGTTGACCTGGAATTTACTTTATAGTTCTCAGCCTGGCCTTGAACTCACGACGATCCTCCTACCTCTGCCTCCCAAGTCCATACACTTTATGGTTTATTTATTTATTTATTTGTTATTTAAAAAAATTTATTTATTCATTTTCAAGCAGACAGATATATATATAGAGAGAAAGAGAGCTAGAGAGAGAGCACCAGGGCCACCACCTTGTGGGTCTGGTTTATGTGGGTCCTGAGGAATTGAACCCAGGGCCTTAGGCACTGGAGGCAAGTGCCTTAACCTCTGAGCCATCTCTCCAGCCCTATTTCTTTATTTTTTAAATTTGTTTTATGACTTGCTTGCAGGCTAGAGTTGACTCAAATGCTGAATGAAAAGAGAGCTCGGCAGAATTAAACCTCATCCGGCCATTTGATTATCAGCTGATTCTCGAGGTACACGCTCCTCACCTTGTTCTTGCTTCGGTGGGATAATTAATTAGTGATTCCATGACGTGTTTGTGGAAAGACAAGGTTTGGGCTGATCCCATGTCGAGCAAATGCTCCAAATGAAAAGACTTCATCGTTTTAGAACCGCCTCCTGGTAAATGCCAACTTTGCCCTGACGTAGCCAAGGTCCTGAGGCAAAGTAGGAAGCAGATGGAGATTTCAGCAGCTTCCCAGGGTGTGCCAAGCCCCAGGGAGGGGCAACAGGAAGGAGGGCACCTTCCTGGCAGGGAAGGATTCCTTTGTGCCACTTCTTTCTAGATGAACTCTGTCTGCTCTTGGCTGTATACATATATGTGCATGTGTATATACATACATACATATAAACACACACATTAAAAATGTCACTGCATGGGCTGTAGAGATAGTTCAGTGGTTAATGCACTTACCTACAATGTCTAATGACCTGGTTCGAGTCCCTGGTACCCACGTAAAGCCAGATGCATAAAGTGGTACATGCTCCTGGAATTCGTTTGCAGTGGCTGGAGGCCCTGGTGTGCCCATTTTCTCTCCTTGCAAATAAATAAAAAAAAATTTAAGTCACTTCTCAGAATGAGCAAGACAGAAATGGCTCTGGCTCTGGGTTGGAAAGGGAGCATTTTGGCTGGTCTCACGGGACACTGGGGCCACTCTGGGGCGCTCGATGCAAACTTAGACGTGTGTCTGTGAGCAAGAGGCTGTCAGTGGGGAAGCAGAGCTGGAAAGGGTCACAGGACACAGGACTCCAGTGCTCACTGGTTCCTTCCTTCTCTGGGTTTTGGGAGTTTGGCTCTGGCAGCTGAAACAAGGCTTGGGCTCTGGATGGGTTACTCTAGGAAATTCTCAGTTTCTGATTTGGAAACAGTAGGTGGGGTTGGCCATGCGTCCTGATTTGGCTGGGCAGGCTCTGAGGCTCTTCCAGAGGTAGCACTCCAAGCCCTAGGAAGTTACAGCACCAAGATTCCGAACTATCAGCATCAGGGTGTTGCTGGTTGTTTTCTCTGTAGCACCTGGATGTTGGAATTTGGATCCCTTTGAAAGGCTTGTCTTCTGTGTTATCAAAGTGTTATTTGACTCCAAGGTACTGGGCTGTAGTGATGTTTAAGGAGCTTTGTAGCACCTTTGAAAATATTCTCACTGATCACTGGGAATATGTCATCCACGCAAACATCCTTGGAGTCTCACTGGTAAATAATGTCATTAACAAGTGATTAACAAGTGCAGCATGAGGCTGCCCAGCACATCTGGAACCTCATCAGGGAAGCAGCAGTCTGAGCCTTCTCACCAGTGCTGAGAAAACCCGAGACCTAAAGTCCCACTGGGAACAACAGTGAGGGGGTGATTTCTTTAAAAAAAAAAATTATGGCCTGGCATGGTGGCACACACCTTTAATCCCGGCTCTCGGAAGGCAGAGGAGGAGGATCACATGGGTGCCCCAGGGCCTCTTGCTGCGGCTGCAGATGAAGGCCAGAGGCAGGTGTATGTGTGCGTTGCTCTGTGCATCTGGCTTTATGCAGGTCTGAGGAATCAAACCCCAGCCCAGCAGACTTCACTAGCAAGTACCTTCAACTGCTGAGCCATCTCCCCAGCCTTATTGCTTTTAATTAATAAACTCGACTTATTTTTGTTTTGCTTTTTAAGGATTGTACAGTGTGAGAATTCAATACCTGTGTACAACAGGCAATGATCACTCAGGGTGATTGGCGTTCTTTCATCTCCTTAGTCATTGGTTTTTTTTATTTTCGTTTTGTTTTTGTGAGGAAGGGTCTTGCTCTAGCCCTTCACCATGTAGTCTCAGAGTAGCCTTAAACTCGCAGCTGGGCATGGTGGCACATGCCTTTAATTTCAGCACTCAGGAGGTTGAGGTAGTAGAATGCTGTGAGTGTGAGGCCAGCCTGGGGCTACAGAATTCCAGGTCAGTCTGGGCAAGAGTGAAACCCTGCCTCAAAAAACAGTGGAGAGGACTGGAGAGATGGCTCAGTGCTTAAGGTGCTTGCCAGAAAAACATAAAGACCCGAGTTCACGTCCCAGTACCCACGTAAAGCCAGATGCACAAAGCATTTGGAGTGTGAATGTGGTACCAGGAGGCCCTGGCATGTCCATGATCACCTCTCTCTTTCTCTCTCAAATAAGTAAATAAATAAAATATTTTTAAAAACCCAATATATATGCTCCAGTCAAAACCAATATATTATCTATCTATCTATCTATCTATCTATCTATCTATCTATCTATCTATCTATCTATCTATCCATCCATCCATCCATCCATCCATCCATCCATCCATCCATCCATCCATCCATCCATCTATCTATCTATCTATCTATCTATCTATCTATCTAATCTATCATCTATCTATCGAGGGAGGTTGGAGAACAGATGCTACAATATGGGTTGATTGGGAAGGAACAAGTTTAGTGTTCTACGTCATTGTAGGGTGACTTCGTCATCAGGTATTTTGGATACCAGTATTGGGTTCATAGCAACAGTGAACGAGGACAGTTCCTACGTGCCTTCTGATTCTCCTCACCGTCATCCTCACATTCCCTGGTTCATTTGTCAGCCTCTGTCATGATCAGCCCAGGCCAGTGCACGCACTGGGGCTCCTGCTTTCTGGGGTGTCCAGCTAGTGCATCGGCATGTACCCATGGTCTCAGAGGAGCAGTTTCATTGCTCCAAAAAGCTTCTGTATCTTGATGTCTGAAGGTGAAAATCTGATTTTTTTTTATTTGAAAGAAAGAGGAGGGAGGAAGAGAATGGGTGTGCCAGGGTCTCTTGCCACTGCGCATGAACTCCAGACACATGCGTCACTTTGTGCCTCTGCCTTTATGTGAATACTGGAGAATCGAACCTGTAACAAGCTTTGCAACCAAGCGCCTTTAGCCACTAAGCTATCTCTTCAGTCCCTGAAATGTTCATTTAGTGAAGATTTTTTAAATGGATGGAGGTAAGTTGTTTCCCGAAGAGAACAGCTCTTCACTTAATTTTCACAGTATCTCTGGGTCCCGCAAGAGACATGTGCTACTGGTTTTGCCACACAGAGCGGCTAGAAGATGGAGGCTTAGGGTCTTTCAGCAAGATTTCTTCCTCACATTCTGATGGACACAAAGCAGAGAGAACTTAGCTGGATGCAGGCTTGGACCTCAGGTCCCACTCTTCAGTGACCCAATCTCTCCTGAAAGTTCCATAACCTTACCCAACCATGCCAACAGTCGGGGATTAAGTATTGAAACACAGGAGCTGGGGGGGGGAGGGGACATTTCCCATTCTAACGCTAACAGTGAGGCAGGCCACTGCACATGTTTGTTTCAAATAAATGACAAAAATGTCTGGTTGAGGGCTGGAGAGATGGCTCAGCATTTAAAGGCACCTGCCTACAAAGTATAACGATCTGGGTTCAATTCTCTGATGCTCACATAAAGCCCTGGAGTTTCATTTGCAGTGGCTGGAGGCCCTGGTGTGCCCATTCTCTCTGTCTTTCTGTCACTCTTCTATCTCTCTCTGCTTGCAAATAAGTAAATAAAAAATATATAAAAATGTCTACTAAGCCAGGCGTGGTAGCCTTTAATCCCAGCATTTGGGAGGCAGAGGTAGGAGGATCACGGTGAGTTCAAGGCCAGCCTGAGACTACATAGTGAATTCCAGGTCAGCCTGGGCTAGAGCGAGACCCAACCTCGAAAAACAAAAACAAAAACAAAACAAAAAAAAGTCTACTAATTGAATGAATTATGTAGATGAAGGGGCCCAATTTAAAGTCTCTCCCAAATAGCTAAAAATTCAATTTCACATCCATTTATTCTTAGGTACAGGAAGAATGAACCGGTAGGGGAGTGGCCCTGGCCCTCACTGCCTGTGCCAGGGCCAGAAGAAGGTTGAAGTCAGGGAGACATTTTTCTCAGCCAACCTCTAGGGAAGCACAAGCCTTTCTCCAAAGTAAATCCTCTTTTCCCAAGACAGGACCTGGGAAGGGTGTGGTCACACCAAAGAGACTGAGCCTCCAGGCAGACTTGCTGGCCCAGCACACAGCTGGGCCAGAACCTCCCTGCTCGGGAAGAACTGGTCTGGGGAGATTGCAGAAGGCTTGCTGGGACTTGCTGGAAAGCATTCATCCTCCTTCTCCAGAGTGGAGATCCCTGAGGGTCTCAGGAAACCAGGGCAGGACCTGGGTGGGGTTGAACCCTCAGGTAAAGATCTTCAGGGCCTGTAACTAACACTGAACCAGGCATTTTCCAAGCACTCCCAGACAAGAGCGTGCAGCTCACCTTGGCTTGTTCAAACAGATGGCTGGGACCCACTCCGGAGTTTCTGATTCAGGAGTGGCCTGTCCCTCTCTGCTCTTGGTCCTAAAGCCAGCCATCATCTCATGCCCCGTATGGGTCCTTCCCTCATCAGGACATCTAGCCTGTCTCAGTTGTTTGGGTGAAGGCAGGGACTTGAAGCCTGGCTCTTCCCCTTTCTGGCAAAGCGTATCATCTGATTCCTCGGTGTCTACACTTTACTCAGGAAGAGTGGCAACCAGGCTGCAGAATGACACTCCAGACCACACACAAGAAATTCTAGTGTTGGGACTAGGGATATAGCTGCCTATGAGCTGGAGAGATGGCTCAGCGGTTAAGGCACTTGCTTCCAGTGCCTAAGGCCCCGGGTTCAATTTCCCAGGACCCACATAAGCCAGACCCACAAGGTGGTGGCCCTGGTGCTCTTTCTCTCTCTCGGTATCTCTGTGTTTGAAAATGAATAAGTAAAATATTTTTTAAAGTGCTTGCCTAGTGCATCCATGCAGTCTGGATCCCCAGCACTGCGTAAACCGGGCAGATGCACATGTCTATCATCCCAGCCCCGGGGAGGGAGAGGAAGGAAGATCAGGAGTTCAAGGTTATCCTCTGCCATGTAGCAAGTTTGAGGCCAGCCTGGGCAACATGAGACCTTGTCTTGGCCAAGCAAGGTGATATACACGCCTTTAATCCCAGCAGTCGGGAGGCAGAGGTAAGAGGCTTGCCTGAGTTCAAGGCCACTCTAAGACTATATAGTGGGTTTCAGGTCAGCCTGGGCTAGAGCGAGACCCTACCTTGAATACCAAACCAACAGAAAAAAGAGAGAATTATAGCATGATAACTACTTCATAGAATTGTGAAGCTTAGATGACTGTACTCAGACCAATGTAAGGAATGTTACATTTATAGACATCTGTGTATATAATGAACACTGATATTTGTATAACATATATACAGACGTTATACTAGACATTTACATATTTATGTATGTAAATATATTTATACATGTTTTTAAATATATACATACATATTTTTATTTATTTATTTTTTAAAAGATATTTTATTTATTCATTTTCAAGCAGAGATACAGAGAGAGAGAGAGGGAGGGAGGGGGAGATGGGGAGAGAGAGAGAATACACTAGGGCCACCACTTTGTGGGTCTGGCTTATGTGGGTCCTGGGGAATTGAACGTGGGGCCTTAGGCACTGGAGGCAAATGCCTTAACCGATGAGCCATCTCTCCAGCCCCATACATATTTTTAAAAATAGTATAAAATTTTATTTTACTTCTCATTTAGTTATGATAAATATGCCTCTTTCTTTTCTTCATAAAATATACCTATAATTCTTTTTCAAAATATTTTTATTTATTTATTTGCAAGGAAAGAGAAAGAGAAAGAGGGAAATGGGGCCTCTTGTCAGTATAGATGAACTCCAGATGTGTGCATCTGGCTTTATATGGGCACTGGGGAATCGAACCTGGCCTGTAGGGCTTTGCGAGGAAGCACTTTTAATCACTGAGCCATCTTCAGTCCCAACCTATAACTGTTCTGGGTGGATATGACAACAGCAAGGTCTGGTGGGGCACAGAGTGTCCTGGCAGGAAGAAGCACATGTCTGGGAACCTTTCCTGGGAGGCCAGCCAGTGTCAGGAGTTGGGACAGGTTCTCTCCCTTCTCGGGCATTTCTCATTGTCAGATTTCATACCAAAAATCTAAATCAGAAGATAAAGTTACTAAGGATTTCAACACAGTGACTACAGAGCATTTGTCCCCAAACACAAGGCCCTTCTGAGGACACACTGGTTCATCGCTCATGAAACTGTCCCTGAGTGTGGATGAGGGAACTTGTCATGGCTCAGTGGATAAAACATTTCTCTTTCAAGCTTGAGTGACTGGGTTTCCTCTCCAGACCCACCTCACAAGCTGGAAGCTGTGGTCTTCTGAAATCCCAACAGGCTGATGGCGAGATGGAGGCCGAGGCGGGAGAATGTTCCAGAATTTAGAAGCTCGGAGCTCACAGTGAGCGCGGCAAAGGAGGAAAGAGCAGGACTGACACCTGCATGCAGTGACATGCGCGCACACGCATGCACACACTCGCGCGGACACACACATGCACACACACCCACACATGCACACAGGCACACACACACGAGCACACACACACATGCGCGCACACACGCGAAAGAGTTACTTCTTTAAACTTTGTTTTTCAAGACAAGTCTCACTCTCGCCCAGGCTGACCTGGATCTCACCCTATAGTCCCAGGTTGACCTTGAACTCACAGCCATCCTCCTGCCTCTGCCTCCGAGTGCTGGGATTAAAGAGCCACTACACCGGGTGTGGGGGGGGGTGTTAAATTTATAAATAAAAAATTTTTAACTTATTTTTTTCAAGTATAAAGGGAGAGAGTGAGCACATAAGAGAGAGAGATTTGAAAGTAACTACATTCTAGAACTAAAATTATTAGAGAGGGGCCCAACATGTCTTAACCGCATATTTTTGGTTGTACATTTCTCTCTGAGTGTTTAAGACCAAGCAGACAGCCAAGATGTAATTGAATATATACTTTGGGGGTCACGAATGGCTCTCCAAAGACGATTTTAGGGACCTGGGAGGAGCGCTCTGGCTTCTAGTCTAACACCAGGTCAAGATGAGTCAAGGCCGCTGACCATGTGGTCTTCCCCTTCTGGGAAGCCTGGAGGACACGTTGTCCTCAGCTGTGACTCTCCTGCCTTAGGCTGTACACCCATTTTTGTTTCTGGGTCTCCGTGTCCTCTCTGATCAGAAAGACAGGTGACTTACCATAGGACAAGTGGCCCCATCATCTCCAGTGGCTTCGTGACCTGTGAGCAGAGGCCAAAATATTGGTCTTTTTAGCGCCATGACTCCAATTTGTTTTTGGCTTCTATATTTAAGTTGTTAGAACACTCAGAAAGGAAGTGGCAGCAACCTTATAGATTATTGTGTATATTACCATATCACCATCTCATTAGTGAAACATATAAACTTTTAAATTTACTAACACTTCAAACAAACTTCAGATGCAGGTGCCACTTTGTGTATCTGGCTTTACATAGGTTCTTGGGGATCGAACCTGGTCTATCAGGCTTTGCAAGCAAGTGCCTTTAATCATTGAGCTATCTCTCCAAACTTATTTAATTTTTTTTTTTTTTTTGGTTTTCCGAGGTAGGGTCTCGCTTTAGCCCAGGCTGACCTGGAATTCACTATGTAGTCTCAGGGTGGCCTTGAACTCACGGCGATCCTCCTACCTCTGCCTCCCCGAGTGCTGGGATTAAAGGCATGAGCCACCACGCCCAGCAAAATTTTTTTTAAACTTTAAAAATAATTTATTTATTTATTTATTTGAGAGAGAAAGAGAGAGAGAGAGAGGCAGATAGAGAGAATATGGGTGTGCCAGGGCCTCCAGCCACTGCAAATGAACTCTAAACTCCAGACACATGTACCAATTTGCATCTGGCTTTACTTGGGAACTGGGGAATTGAACTTGGGTCCTTTTGCTTTGCAGGGAAACACCAAGCCATCTCTCCAGCCCATTTGAAAAACCTTTTCTTGGCAATTTCCACATATACAGACAATATTCCGTGGCTATAATCCCCTTCTTTCCAACTATGTCTCTTCTATTTTGATGTTACATTGTTTCCCCTCCTCTCATGCAGGTCTCCTGTAAGCAGCATCAGTCACCGGGGGTCACTTTGTGTCTGGAAGACCGCATGGTAAGCACTCCTTCCCTTCTTTGGCTCTTACATTATATATATTTTATTTATTCATTTTCAAGGAGAGAGAGAGAGAGAGAGAGAGAGAGAGAGAGAGAGAGAGAGCGCACCAGGGCCACATCTTGTGGTCTGGCTTATGTGGGTCCTGGGGAATTGAACCTGGGTCCTTAGGCACTGGAGGTAAGTGCCTTAACTGCTGAGCCATCTCTCCAGCCCCTCTTACATTCTTTCTGCCACCTCTTCGGTAATGGTCCCTGAGCCTTGGAGGGAAACATTTTTTTAAAAAAGAGTTTTCCTGATAAGCTGTGCTGTCATTCCCAGTTCAGATATGGATCAACAAAAAGCATTTCATAAGCTCATTGCCTTCCCTGGTTCCGGGAAACTTCTCATGTGTTTCCTTTCTTGGGTTCATTCTAGAAAATTTCTGCACAGCGTTGCCACCTGGATTTGGCTGAACAAAGAGAATAAGGGATTTGCCCACATTTACTCATGCAGATGGGCCTTTGGTGTCTTCATAGGCCAAGTGCAGAGAATGACAGGGTTGGGGGTGCTGGGGACACTAGGTAAACTGTCCTCTGGCCTTGGACCTCTTTCTCCCACTCGCACAGAATGACATACGAGGGACAAAAATGCCGGAATTGTCAACATTTCCTGGCAGGTTCTACACAAGCAAGCTTTACCTTCCCAGAAGTCCCATTGAAGGTGACGCAAACACTGAAGGCCCTTGTGGGTGCACATTCGAAGGTCAGACCTGGGGGGGATTTTTTTTATGTGCTTGTTACCCCCTCCCTCCCTCCCTCCCTCCCTCCCTCCCTCCCTCTCTCTTTCCCCCTCCCTGCTGCCTCTCCTCAGTCCATCAATTCTGTCGTCAAAGAATTACTGGCTTCCTCCTTCAGGCTGGCCTGTGTGGGCCCCGGGGGACTTGCAAATAACTGGGCAGTCTCTTTTCTGATGGCACCTTCAGAAGGAGACTTTGAGATGTTACAAGGGTTGGACAGATAGCCAATCGGTGCTTTGGAGGATGTAGCAAAGAATTCAGGCAGGGTGGATGTGGGGTCGGGGGTCATGGACAAGACACCCATGTCCGTTGTCCTTTCTCTACTGTGAGGAAAGTGCCTAGCACTGTGCGGTCCAGGCTGACCCCGACTTCTCAAAGCAGCCTTGGTACGCTCCTTGCGAAACCATCACCTGAATGCCTACAAGGATGCTTAGTAGCCACTCAATAAATGCTGCTGGATTAATATCTGTGGAATAACAAAACTGAAGAAGAACCCCAGTGTAAGGGCACCTTGAGTCCCAGAGAATTACATGGTTTATGGGAAGAAAACGGCACCTGGCATTATCTGAA